>JAQNDB010001761.1:0-44912 GCA_029204045.2 Tillandsia leiboldiana | reverse complement strand
TGGTCTGCAGGGTGGGAGGAGGAGCCCTGCTCGCAGAGAATAGGGCCGCTGCGTGGCGGTCGCTGTGAGGGGGAAGAGATAATGAGCCGAAGAAGGCGCCCCCGATGCGTAAAAAAAAGGGCTGAAGAGTTTCGTATGTGCCCTGCCTGCACGCAGCCAATACCACACCCCCCACCTTGTGATCACAAGTACCGGGGAAATGCAGGACCCCCGACAGAAGAACAACTGCCTGGGGGCCGAAACTGCCGTGTACTGCGTGCCTGCTGCCTGGGCGACTGCCGCTGATGATCCTGCTGTACGCGCTGCGACCTCCTGCTTGCTGCGATTGCTGCCTGCTGCCGTCTGGGGCTGCTGATGCTGTGGGGGCCTCTGGGATCCCACCAGGCCCTCGCCGCCTCCGAACGCCCCCGGCCCGTAAACTGAGGCGGTGGCGGTCGGGGCGGCCTCCAGGAACTGGCCTGTCCCCCTCATCTGATGCTGGTCGCTTCTTCTCAGAACTCTGAGCGACCGGACCTCCGCGTCTAGAAACAACCTGATCTCCCCTCTCGACCCACTGGGGCATGATCCCACTGCCTCTGATAAAGTCTGAAGGCCTCTGGGCGTGCACCATGGTGTATATCTCGGGGCGCAGGCCTGACTCAAACATCTCAACCTGGTGCAGCCCATCCCTGGCAACGTAGGGCACGCAGTTGAGCAACTGCGTAAACTCCTGGAAATAGTCCCACACTGGGCGATCACCCTGCTGCAGGTTCTTCAAGTCATCTTCTATCTTCTTCCTTCACACTCGTGGAGAAGTAGGTGTCAAGGGTCATCCTCCTGAACTCTGACCAGGGTAGCTGTCGGGTGACCTGAAAACTCTAGGGGCTTCACCCGACGCCACCAAGCATCTGCATCCCCTCCAGACAGTGTACTGCCAAATGTGCTCTGAACCTCTGGTCGATGAAGAAGTCCCGAAACATCTTCTCCATTGACGCTAGCCATGATCCAATCTCCCACGGGTGAGTGCTCCGCCCCGAGAACTTAGGGGGTCCCCGCTTGCAGAACTGCGTGAGTTTATCAGAAAACTCCCGCTCCTCCTCTGGGGTCAAAGGCCTGAACATCCCCTGAGCCCCGCTGCTCGACGACGGCGCTGTAGGGGCAAGTGGGATAGTCGGTGGTACAACAGGTGGTACTGGGGCCTCTGCAGTAGTAGGGGGAGGTGCCGCAACCTGGGCCAATAACTGCTCAAACCTCTGCTCCTGACGGCGGTGGCTCTCCGCCAACTGGGCCACCATGGCCCTCAGCTCACCGATCTCAGAAGGCCCGGACTGCTCCGGCTCCTCCAGGGGTGTAGGAGTACCCCGAGTAGGAATCTGCCGTCGAGGAGGCATCCTGCCACACAAGAAACCACGGGTCAATAAACCAAATCACTCTCGACCCAATCCAGCGAAAGTCATGGACATTCCCCTATTTCTGTAACCTTATGTTGTCTGCAGCCAACATAATAGTCCTCCAGAAATAGGCTATGCCAATCCCTCTCCACTCACAGGAAGAGTTAACAACCAATTGCCGACTTTCGCACAATATCACGTCACTCACGCCCGGCCTTCCTAAGGTCTGCCAAAAGCCTAGGGTTTCCTAAGTCCCGTCTGACCTATCCCTAAGCTCTGATACCAACTAATCTGTCACGCCCCGGGTGTAAACCAGAACCCGGGCCCCGTCCACAGATCCGCCGTGCATACGGAATTTTCCGTGTACACGAAGCGCTGAAAACCTGCTCAGATATAAAATAAGTAATAAAGGAGCATAAAACAGAGCTAACTAAAACTAATACAACTCAGACAAAGACTGGAAATGAAAGTACAGTAAGCTCTCAAAAATATACAAGTGTCTCTCCCAGCTCACGAAATATATACAACCAGCTGGCCGCAGCCAGACCCAAAATAAAAGGAAAATACAACCGTCTGAGTGTACTGGGGATACATCAAAAACTATCAAAACTCGAACTCGGGGCAGTGGCTATCTAGTCAGCGATCCTCTTACCTCGATCCAGGGAAGAGGGTCCCGCAACTCTCGCAGAGAACTCTGCAAAACAAAGGGGAACAGAAAAGAGAAAACAGTGGGGGGTGAGAACTACTATAAAAACAGTAGCCTCCCCTAGTGGGTAGACCTCAAACTCAGACATGCCCACTAGGACCATCAGAGGCGAAAAATGAAACAAAGGTGGTAAGCTACAAGTACACTACTGATGCGAGCTACCACTAACATGCCTCTACGATGCCTACTAGAGAATGGCTAAATGCATGCACCAGAACGTAAGGACTGACAGACCAACCCAATCAAACACCAGTAAACACTGGTACTGCCTGCTCTGCTGTCAACCTCACAACTCAGTATCTCCCCTGTCCAAAATAGACCGGAACCCAACACGGTCTAGCCGGCACCCAACACGGCCTGACCGGCACCCAACACGGTCGAAACCCTACTCCGGAGTGGCACTCGAGGGGAGCGACCCCACACGAGCGTAGTATCACTGTCACTAGTATCATCAGTACCATAAATAGCAGGACGGGGTCACGACCCTGATCAAAGTGGGAAAACCCATCCACTAAGGGGAAACTCGATTCCCTACCTCCAATCTGGTGCAAAAGTAATAATAATAATCCGGTCAACCGCCCACAGTCCGCGGTCGCCGCAACACCCAACCCTCGATCCCCGACTGTCCCAACTCTGAACATCTGACTACACAATCCCCTAAGGCTAGATGACAGGAGAACGAATAACAGCATGGTTTCTCCTAAGTCAATTCCAATAAGTTTGTGTAGCAGAAAAAGGTGGCCTACCTAGATGACCATCCAAGCAAGCAAAGTCCATTATTTGCTATAATTATTCCAATTATTCAAGCATATGCAACACTAAATATTAGGGAAATCCCAATGTACATGTGGTAGGATATACGATACATAATACATTTTAGATGCACAATCTACTAGCAAATATCCCTTATACAACATTCATTCTAACCACATGTCCAACCCTTCCCTTAACATATATTATGATGTGGCTATAGCATTCATTCCACTAATTAATCTGCATATCTAAACATGGAAACATCACTTACTAACTTGTAGTTTGCTAACAATGCAAGTATTAACAAATGAACCTTAATCTCATACAAGCATGCTAGATATATTCACAATTAATAACACATGATCAAGGCATTCTAATAGGCCTAGTGACATTCACAAGTAGAGGTTCACAACATCACCCACCTCAAGCGCTAATCCAATTATCCAAAGGTGAAGTCCAAAATCAGTCCAAACGCACCACCGATCTGTACAAAATACCCCAAAGAACAAACATAGCTATTTGTCACCAATTTCTCACAATCTGCCCCCTAAACCAGCAGTCCAGAGTTCACTAATTTTCACCTGCGAATAATGTCCAGAAAAATCCAAGGAAAATACTAGCGCGATCCTTGCGACGAGCCCGTCGAAACGAGTACCTGCACGCCCAATTTGGAGTTTCCTACGCTGAGATAAAAATCCGGCAAGGGGTACACCCCGAACCCAAACTGTACCAAATTCCTGTAACAATGAACCACAGAGAAAGAAGATTCTCACCCTCGAGTAAAATTCAGGAAATTCTGAGAAAAATCCAGGAGACTCCTTGCGAAGCGTAGATGAAAATTGCCTCTTGGATCGCCTCGTTCCGACGTCCGAGCGAAAAGATATGGCAAGAACACCGCGGTGCTGTCCCAAAAGTCCGCGAAGAAAAAGGGTCAAATGGTTGCTCGGAAAACTCCAATATCAGCACGGAAATCGAGGAACCACAAAACACAGGAGTTGAAGCCCTACCTGTCAAGAGTCCAACGGCGCAAGAATCGGCGAATTCCGAGGTCGGGGTGAGTCGGAGGAGTCCAAACACTGAGAAGGGGCGAAGAGGATCGCCGGAGAACAAGCGTCGCGCCGCGCCGTAAAATGGTGAACCTCGGGAAGCGTGCCTCCAAAAATCTTCAAACTTCTCCAAAGGGTCGAGCTCTGAGGGAGGAGGAATTTCCGTGAAGGAAGCCCAGTGAAAAGAGGTCCAAAAAGCCCAAAGAAAGAAAGGGGGGTCCTATTTATAGGCCCAGCCCACAAGCATAACGGGCCGGGTTTTCGGGCGCGGTTTCCGGGCGCACTGCGCCCGGAAACCCGGGTTGCACCATCCCCGTCCGACGCGCCCGGAAGCACCTGGGGCCGCCACGTAGCCCCGAACAGGGGACAGCGGATCCCCGCGCCCACGACACGCCGCGTGTCCCCCTCGCGGTCAGCGGGGTAGGTACGGCCGCCCAATCTCGAGGCGACGCGTGTCGCACTCGAGTGCGGCCGACCGCCCCGCCTGCGCCACTGTGCGCGCACGTGCGTGCACAGTACCGAGGCGCCCCCCCCGCGCACCCGTGGACCGCGCCCACGTGGGCCGACGAATCCGACGCCGCCACGTGCCGTGCGCCCGGTCCACCGCAATCCCGCAAATCCAATGAGCCGTGCCGCGTGCGCCGGCCTATCCGGGCACGCCACGTGCCACCCGCCTGCGGTCCATGCACCGCCGCGCTACCCCGTGGACCGAGCTGCGTGAGCCGGCCAATAATAGGCCGCCACGTGGCTCAGGCCGGTCCACGAGGCTCCCCCGTGCACCGAAAATCCCCCAAAACTTCCGGAAGCCCGCATTTGGTCATCCGGACTCCAAATTCAACAAGCAAATAGCCGTTTCCAAGCGTTTTTCCGCGCTGAATCCAAATCCAACCTCCGATTGGCCCAAAACCTTTTCTAAAATTCGGCGATCACAGCCGAAGGCCAAATCATCTATCCAAGTCTCACGAGGTCCATCTGTGGCATCCCTTCGATGCACCATGGGCCAGACACCAACACTAGGTGTTCTACACAGTGGATTCACCGGAAAGTTGCACGGGAAAACCAGTACACTACAACTTGTATCTCAATAACTTGGCATACAGCTTCATCCACATGGGCATGGTAGCACATCCACAAGTGCTCCTCGTGCTCCAAGTCGCTCTGGGAGTAAATCAAAATATCCTTGGGGAACACCACTCCCCATTTGTCCAAGTACAACTGGAACACACCATTCCATAAATCTTGAAGACAACAGGGCATTAATTATTCCATTTGGCCTCAATGTGAGTTCAAAATGTCCTTACCGGATCCCGCATGCCATCATGGCAGAATACGCAACTATACAATTCCACATAGGTACAGGTATCCCAGACGAACAACTGCCGGAGTATAACTCCATCCAAAGGTCCTAACTACCACCCGGACCTGTCAACACTCGAACCATAAAAGGACCCTCACAGTCGTGTATCAACGACGTGGCATCACCACCGTATACCAACGGCGTGGCATCACCACCGTATACCAACGGCGTGGCATCACCACCGTATACCAACGGCGTGGCACTAGGTCAAACAGACCCCTCGATCCATCAGATCCTGTAACTCCGCCATCAGCTCTCTAACTGCTCCACTGGCGATATCCAATGAGGTGCTGTCAAGGGTGGCGCGGTTCCCCGAACCACGTCAACCGCAAACTCTGTCTCCCTAACCGGCGGCATCATCAACAGCTTAGGTGAAATCTCACCCGGGATCCCGTGGGCAACAGGGATATCCTTGAGCCCCCGTGCCGCCGTAAGCACCTCTCACACTGTTGCTAAAACCTGTGTGCTCTAACAATCTCCCCATAACAAGCCTCCTTTGTCTGCCTCGCAAAAGTCACAATCAGCACCCTCTCTGCACTTAACCATCCAGTGGTGCCGTGCCAACCAATCCCAAGCACTGGGTCAAAACATCGAACTGCCACCCATATCAAGAGGTTTGCCGGTATAACTCATGGTCTCAACGACACTGAACATAATCCACAAGCCTCCTTCACATGCACAACACCGATGGTATCCTGTACCTCTAGTGCACGTGGTAATAACTCTGCCTCTAGTCCATGCCGGAAAGCAAAATGCACTAACTCCGACTGCTGTGATGAAATCACACCTGCAACAACCCGATCCACTGTCGTGGCGCCCTCCAACCAGGCGGCACAAGCTCATCCACACGATGCAAGCGGTTGTCGCTTAGTCCATCAGAAAATACCCCATCAATCACAAGGGAGCACGACCTCTGTCTCTGCTCACGCTGAGGCAACAGATACGATCCTCCGCAGACAACAAAACCACGCTACCGTTGCGCTACTCTGATAAAATGGCTGTTGCTGTCATCGGGGTCCACCCAACCCCTGACGTCTCAGAAATCCACTTGGGTATCATCGTCAAACGACCAAGCACGATTGATTCATGCAATTCCTTATACAATTGTCCTTACTAAGCTCACCCCTCAATCACATATAATGCACCCCAAACATGCCAGTTATCAATCACACAGGGTAACATCCCCCTTGGGTAAGCTTTACATAATCCATTCACAAGGATATCCATCATCCAGGAAGGGAAAACAAAAATGTTTCTGCCGGCCGATCTGTCCTCCATCATCGGGCATCATACGCCTCTGTCCAGAACTTGCCTTTGGCAGAAGATCCCCATCCAAAAGAACTGCAGCGCCAGGCTCCAAACGCAATGCCCACTCAAACGCGGCATCCAAGATCCAAAAATCTGCACAGGAGGGACTAATCAACTGATAGGTAACCTGGCGCCATCCACTACTGGTCACATAAATCCTATGCGCCTCGTTCCATGGAACGCGCAGTTCAACAACTGCGTAAACCCTTTGCCACAAGGGGCTCTCAAGTAGCCTCTCCAACACTACCAACCACGATTCTGCCTTCAAAGGCTCCAACTCAATTCCATGAATCGGGGTGGTTCATCTACCAAACTAGCTCCATCGATCAATGATGTCCCACAGCTCATCAGCTGTCAGCAATCCACCCTGCCTCAGTGCCTTGGCACTAAACACTGGCACGGAAGGGGTAACTCGCTCCATTGGCATCACAGAAATCCCTGCCGCTGAGGATACTACATCCTGGTGGTCTCAGAAGAAAAGTACTGTCAGGCTGCCCACTGCTCCGACAACTGTGTCACGAAAACTAGCTGCTCACTCAATCGCGGATATGCCTCCAAAATCCTGTCATCTGGGTCCGGAGCTCTCTGACCTCAATCCGGGTATCCGGCCCAAAACCAACCGCTCAAGCTCAACTCCTATGACAGGATGCACACGGGTCAAAACCCAGCGTCGGGGAGACACCGCTCGCCACGACGAAACCTCAAAACAGCACACACAAGCCACTCGACCCAATCCAGCGAAAGTCTAGAGCATGTCACCCGTTCCACAGCATTATGTCGTCTGCAGCCAACATAATTACTTAGGAGAATAAACATGCCAATCACTCTTCCCGTCCCTTGGGAGAGGTATAAAACTCAATCAGGACTCTCGCTACAAGTCACGACTCTCACGAAGTCATCCAAGGGTCAAACCATAAGCCTAGGGTTTCTAAGTCCACCATGACCTACAACCTAGGCTCTGATACCACCTAATCTGTCACGCCCCGGGGTCGAAACTGCGACCCGGGCTCGCCAACAGATCCGCCACCTATGCCAAACCCGCATAGGCGAAGCGTCCTACCTGCAAAAAGAACTACAACTAACAGATATCAGAGCTAAAAGATAAAACTGCTGTAGAATAAAATCAACCACTGTACAACTGAAGATAAAACAACAAGGTCCATCTCCCAAAAATGATAATCATACATTAACCTCGAGTACAAAACTCATAGCTCAACAGGGAGATATCTTAAATAAAACATCAGTGTACAAGCTCTCAATACATCATATCCTCACTACATCAGTCTCTCAAAAGAGGAAAAATACCAATCTACCGACTATACTGAAGATCTCCTCCAAAGGGGGTACCGCTACACTCCAAAGATGGGTCTGGATCTAGCTCGCTACTCCCTCACCACGCACAGCAACCACAGAACGGCAACACCCGCCAAGACTCTGCAAAACAAAGAGGAGAAAGGACAAAAGGGGGGGGAAAACCCCCAACGGGCGTGAGAACTACGCAATAAGGGAGTTCTCAGTGGGTATCGCCACTAGGCCCGACGATCTGCCCACCAAGACTACTAGAGGCAAAAGATAACCGATGCAGTAAAACTGAAAGAAGAAGCTGGAAACACCCTACAGCTACCATGCCTCTATCCAAATGCTCAAATGGGGAAACTCTGATGAAGATATGCAACTCTCGCACACGAGGTGCTCAATCGACCCAATCGAGCTGACTGCCACATCGGGTCCAGTCAAACCTGCGCCCACCTACAACCACCTCCCGCTGACGGGCAGGAATTACGTAGGGCGTCCAAACGGGCTAACTCGCTATCGAGTAGTGGCTCATGCAGGCTATAGTCAAATCCATGCCCTCTCTCTCTCAGAACGGAAAGACTCAAGATGCTCAACCTCTCACACAATGGTCAAAGAACTCACAACGACCACGGGACCACCGTCAAACCCCGAACGGTTCCCAACAATACTAGCACTGGTCTAACACAGCTACTAGACTCCACTCGGTCCCCCAGGCACGAGTGTAACACACGGTATCTGCCTGAATAAACCCAATCGATAGACCAGTAATCACTGGTACTTGCCTGCTCTGCCGCGACGGGTATGCCAGCCTACGCATAACACCGAAGCAAAGGAGTCCCAAGGACTCAAAACCCAGCATGGTGCCCGGCGCTCTGCACCGTGGAAAGCCTACTCCGGAGTGGCACTCGAGGGGAGCGACCCACACGAGTAAAGTATCACTGTATCGAGTATCTCTGTAACCACTGTCTCATAACAGCAGGACTGGATCAAGACTATGATCAAAGTGGGAAACTCCGTCCACTAACAAAACCCCGATCTGACGCAATAGTACTCAAAAAGTGGGAAACACCATCCACTAGAACAAATCTGATACCCAATCTGATGCAATAGTCAACATCCGGTCAACCGCCCAAAGTCCGCGGTCACCGCAATAACCCACGACCCACACTTGGGTAAAATAACCAAGATCCGGTCAACCGCCTACTGTCCGCGGTTGCCGCAATAACCCACGACCCACAATTGGGTAAATTAATCAAGATCCGGTCAACCGCCTACTGTCCGCGGTTGCCGCAATAACCCACAATCCAACATCAAGCACACCCTGTCTCTGACCCTAAGGTCCCAGCTACACTATCCCCAACCCTCTGCTCGAACCCGAGCAACATGACTCAAAAGTCTAAATAAAAAGGAGAAAGAAAGCAATCATGGTTTCTCCTAAGTCAAATTCCAATATGTAGTGCAGCAGTAAAAGATGGCCTAACTATATGTCCATACACATATGTCCATACAAGCATGCATTTGTCCTCAGGAAGAATAAGGGAAATAAACCTCATGCCAAAATTATCAATGACCATACCTGTCCATAATTCTCCATCCATAATGGCTCCTCAGGGTAGAACCTGCACATAACTACATAATCCTATCCCAATGCATAAACCATCCTCATAAAAGGTTATGTGCTAATATGGCATGATAATTAATCATATAGGGTATCCTGCCTTAGATAAGCTTCCACTAATCATCAACATGACTATTTGATTAATACCATTGTCATACTGTGAATAATTCACTTGCAATTTCCATAAAATCCTCATTGTTAAACTTACCGATCAATCCCAGCTATTGTACCATTCACCTGCATGCGATGCTAACATATGAAAATTTAGAGAACCGTCCACCGGTTCCGGGAATAAGGCACCCACCTGAAAAGCTGACTGTCCAAAGCCCAACAGCTGAAAACACCAGATAACTCTAATCCCTTGCTCCAATAAGTTCAGCACACCCGTAACACTCCTGGCACAATACAAAGTCCACTAATTACACTAGGCTCCCAAATATAGCACTTAAAACCACATACAACCTCGAATTCTGAACTGTTAAATTATCACCTGCAGATAGTGCCCAGAAAATTCCAATAAAAATATCACAGCAATTCTTGCGTCGATAGCTTCGAATCGGTACCTTGCACGCCCAAATCGGAGTTCGGTAAGTCAAGATAAAAATTCGGCAAGGGGGTACACTCATACAAAAATCTGTATAAAAACTGTACACTGTTCACTGAGAAAACAGTAATTTTCACCTCTGATGAAATCTCCGAAAAATCCAAGAAAAATACGAGCGCGTTCCTTGCGATCTGTAGATGAAAAAGTTGTATAAGCTCGTTTCCGTCTGATGCTCGTGCGCGAAGATATGGCCAAAATACCCCGCTGCTGTCAAGGAAGTCCACACAGAAAATGGGGTCACTGTTTGCCTCGGGATCCGTGCCAAAACCTCGAAACGAGAAAGCGCGACCAAAACGAAAGATGAAGTCCTACCTCTTAGGAGTCTGCCGGCGCAAGAATCACAGCAAAATGATCTCGGGGTAGCCCAGGGGAGCTAAAACACTGTCGCTGCGCCGAAGAAGAACCCAGGAATGCAACGTCGCGCCGCGCCGTAAAATGGGGAACCTCGGGATTCGTGCCCCCAAAAATCCCAAAACTCTGCAGGAAGATCAAGGACTTGAAGATGAACAACTTTGCTTGAGGGGGCTCGGGTAGAGAGTGAGAGGGTAGAGAGAAAAAGGCAAGGAAAGGGGGCTCGGGATGCCTTTAAATGGGCTGAAGAAAACAAATGGAGAAATACCCATTGTGTCCCAAGATCCGGGCGCCGCCAATTTTCGGGCTGCTACAGTAATGGGCCCGGCCCATTACTGTTCAAGCCCGAAACGCCGTGGGCCGGCCACGTAGCCCAACACTGTGCGCCCCCGGCCCCGCTGCGCCCGGCGCACCCGCGCCCGCCAGTGGCGTCGCGCCACGTGGCCCCGGCAGCCCGTGCACCGCGCACGTGGCCCCGTGCACCGCGCACGTCGCGACTGCCCCGGCCGTACGGCCACCTGCCCCGCCGTACGGCCACCTGCCCCGGTCAACCACTCCACCGATTCCGTGGACCGGGAGCACAACACCGAACCAAACACCTCATGCCACGTGTCCCCCCGGTCTACCGTGCACCCGGGCCCAATTTCAGTGGATCGCGCCCGCTGAACCGGCCAACCGGAGAGCGCCGCGTGGCCCGCCCCCGGTGCACGACCTCCGCGGTGGACCGCGCGCCCGCCCGCGCGCTCAGCCGCCTTCCGCCGCCGCCCGCCGCCGCCAGCCGCCGCCGGCGATCGCCGGAAACACTGTTCCGGCGATGAACAGTAAAATTACTGTAGCAAGCTCCGAAAAATACAAGTAATAGCCCATCTTGACCGTTTTCGCGCGCTGATTCCAAATCCGGCGTCCATTTTGCCAAATTCCAATCCTTTAATTTGCCGGAGGCTCCCGGAAAGGTATTTTTAATCCGAATTCCGCGCCGAGCCTAAATTTGATATCCACTCCACGCGTAAACTCTTCTAAACATCCGAAGGGGTCCCCCAAATACCTACGAGATCCAAATTTAAGCCTCGAGTCCATCTCTTGTGTCCAAAATGGCGCGCGAACATCGCCGACATGCCACGTAGGCTTCCAGAAGCTGCTGGTCACACAGTAGAAGCCCTGCAAAGATCCGGGTCACCACATAAGATGCCTCAGTATCAATGCTCAAAGGAAAGAACCCAACTAAGAACATAATATGTAACCACCCGCTCATATCACCCAATCTCAAAGACTGCCAAATCTGGCTCAGTCCAGCCTGCGCCTGTCATCTAGGAACGCACCTGCCCACTACCACGCATCCACAAAAGGACGGGATTTACGTGGGGCGTCCTAAACCGACTATCTCAATCTCACGTAAAGTGACCCCATGGTAACTCGGCCAGGGGTATCAAGCGACCACTAGTATATCAACTAGGCGCATCATCATCTCATCTTCAACACGCACCCGGGGCGTAACTCGAGGGGAGCGACCCCAACGAGCTCAAGTATCACATCAGTCTCAACTGTCTCAATAAGCGGCTCATGCAGGCTATGGTCCACGATCAAACAGATCGGCAACTCGATGTACAAAGGTACAACTCAATCGGAAAAGACTCCTCGACTCAAACAGGAAAAGCCCAAATCCTCACATGATCTGTCGGAGAACCCTCGACGACTCAATCTGATAATGCACAACCCATGGCTAAGTCGGGAAACCTCCACGATTCGATCTGCTAGAACCCCAAACTCTCAAGCTAAGTCGGAGATCCACCTCAACGACTAAATCAAAAGAAAAACACAATCTAGAACAATCGCCTCAATCCCCACATGGAAGCTCCACTCACATGACACTAGACTCAACACATACGCTCTAAAAATCCACTCCCCCCCCCCCCCCCCCCCCCCCCCCCCCCCCCGGCACGAGTATACAAGCACCCTGAACCTATGCCATACCTTTGGCAACTCATAATTTAAAAACCACCTTTGAAAGCATTGATTTTTCTTAAAAACGGGTTTCTCGATTTTTAAAACGGTTCAGGTGCAAATAGGATGCAAACAAAACATGAAACCTAGTGTCATATGGTATCAGGAGTCTACTAAAAATAATCTGGGGTTCTAAATAATTTTCTAAAAATTTCCAGGCAACTATCAGATGTAAAACAGTGAAATTAGCATAATAAATATGATCAAATTGCATTCAGGAGCATTAAAGGGCATTCCATACATTTTGGAGAAATTCCAACCAACCTGGAACGCATTCCGTAGGCAACGCTGAAGTTGGTGAAGTGCTGAAACCTCGAACTGATGAAACTCTGAAAACGCGCCGCGCGCGCACACTGCCGTGTACGTGGAAAAATCCCCGGGAGCTCAAATAAATTTTCCTAAGTCCTCTACAACAATCTACGCACTCCGGTCACTCCCCAAAGGCTTCAACAGCACACAAAATTACATTCTCTAATTCATTCACCAAAACTCCCGCTCACATACACACAGCACACACACACTAATTTGTCCACTAATTCCTTCACAAAAACCACCCCAAATTAAATACATACACTCACATATATTATTCTGTAAGCTCCATTTATACACCAATCAGCTCCAATTGCACACCACTAATTAAAGTCCACATATACACAATCCCTTAATTCCACCCTTACATAATACCAATGTGCATAATTTAATTCCATCATAATTAAACATATAAACTCACACATAATTGCAAGTTCCAAGTATCCACATAAAACCCAACAGCACCCTCAAAACTCTTATGCACACAATGAAGCCCAAAATTCACATAATCATCCAACTCCAAAAACACACACACTACAACACCTCAGCAAAAAACAACACCTCTCAAACTGCTCAGGTGAAGAGGGAATCACGCGCCGCGCACTCGAACCAGGCTCAGCACGGCACCACGGCAAAAATTGCCCCACTCAGCGTCATCCTGTGAGAGCAAAGGGAAAAAGCTGATCAAGTACAGCCACACCGCAAGAAAACCCCACCTACAGGGCAAACCAGCTCCGCCCGCTCGCGCCGCGCTGCAGCAGCCGCCGCCGGCGCTGCAGCAGCTGCCGCAAGGCGCTGCGCTGCAGCAGCCGCGCGGCGCGGCACCTGGGCTCGCTGCGCGGCGCAAGGGTCCGTCGCGCGGTGGCCATGCCCGCACGCGCAATCCCTGCGCGCGCTAGAAGCGCGCGCCCGCGCTGTGAGGCGCCCGCCTGCGCGCGGCGCCCGTGCCGCGCACGCGCCAGCTTGCTGCGCGCGCGCGCCAGCCTGCAGCGCGGCGCCCGCTGCGCGCGTTCCCCCCGCCACGGACAAACAGTCCAACAACCACAGTCAAAGTTCCAAAACCCATATCCTAGAATCCAAGCTCCCCAAAAAACTACAACAAATTTACCTAACTTGGCGGCCGACGCGCGCGCGCACTCCACTCCGCTCGGCTTCACACGACCTCCAATAGGTCCAGACCAACTCCACTGCCCAAAACTTCATTTACCAACCCATCTCACTACTCCATCTTCTCCTTCCTCCTTTTCTCTCATTTTCCATTCCTCTGTTTCCTCTCTTTTTCCCCTGTTTGCGGGTTGGAGGAGAGGAGGTGACGTGGAGGCTTCTTAATTAGGGGTTGCCTAATTAATGCGGTAGTTGGCAGTATTTAATGCTCCACTAAAACAAAAATATCTCAACTCACCCCTTAAATCCAATTCTCATTAATCCACTCTCTTCTTTCCTTCTCTACAACACAAGCAAAACTAAATAATTCAACTAATTAAATTAATTAATTAAATAATCCATCAAAAGCCCCCGTTAACTCACTTTTTGCCCTCGGGGCCTCCGCACGGGTCTGAAACCTCCCGTAATCCGCTGTAATCTGAAAAATACACATGTCCACAACTTTTTTCTCCTCAAAAAGCTCAACCGTGGAGTTGGTGTGCTCAATCCAAAAACCGGCTCCAAAATTTCCGACTCCAACTCACTTTTTGCCTTCGGGTCCTCCGCGTCAGTCCGGAACCTCCCAAACTCCGCTGTAATCTTAAAATACACCTGTTCCAAGTGTTTCCCAATTTTTCTGAACACCACTGTGGAGTCGAGGCTTCCCACACCAGTCCTCTATCGGCGCACAATGCCCGGAAAAACTCCAATTCAAGCTGGGGCTTCCGCGTTGATCCGAATCAACCCAAAATCCTCTATAAACACATAAGCAACCTGCCTAGGGCGATTTCTCCTCCTCACGCCATCTTGCGCGGTCGGCGCGCCATCAAAAATCCCGGTATTCTACAGCAAGAGCCCGAGGCACGCACTGTAGTGGCCCGAAACATCCAGGCCTCCTTTCTTCACAATGGGCAGCCCAAAATGGGTTATTCGAGCGCCCAAATGATGATTTCAGGTGCCCGAATCTGGGGTTTTGGGGCTATAAAAGTCCGAAAACCTCCCCTCCTCTTTTTTTCTTCTCTATTTGTGTCTTTGGGGGCTAGAGTGTGAAACGAAGCACGAGGGAGAGAAAGTGGAGAGCCGCGAGCGCATTAGGAGTGTCGTGGAGTGTGCGCGAAGCATTCTGGGGAGCCGAACAGATGCGCGTGTAACAACCCAATAATCCCACATCGGATAGGAGTGTGGATGTGTTTGGGTATATATAAGACATGGACACTAGTAATAATAACTGGGCTTATGCATTTTGGGCTGTGGTTTGGTCCAACGAATTATTATTGCTAATGGGTCGGGTCGTTACATTTGGTATCAGAGCCAATAACCAGCCAGAAGTGTGTGGCGAGTCTCGGCTGATTTTAGGTATAGATGACAGGGCTAGCGAGACAAGTCTCACATCGCCTGGTGATCTTGGGCTGCTGTGTGTGTGTTGGGCTGGGCTAGCGAGACCAGCCTCACATCGCCTGGTGATCTTGGGATGTTGTGTGTGTGTTGGGCTGACGAGGACGTCAGGCCTAAACGGGGGGAGTCTGTAACACCCCAATAGTCCCACATTGGATGGGAATGTGGATGTGTTTGGGCATATATAAAACATGAACACTAATAATAATAAATGGGCTTATGCATTTTGGGCTATGGTTTGGGCCCAACGAGTTATTATTGCTAGTGGGCCGGGTCGTTACATTTGGTATCATAGCCAATAACCAGCTGAAAGTGTGTGGCGAGTCTCGGTTGAGCTTGAGTCTAGATGACAGGACTAGCGAGACAAGTCTTACCTCGCCTGGTGATCTTGGGCTGCTGTGTGTGTGTTTGGGCTGACGAGGACGTCAGGCCTAAACGGGGAGAGTCTGTAACACCTCAATAGTCCCACATCTGATAGGAGTGTGAATGTTTTCGGGTATATATAAGACATGGACATTAGTAATAATTACTGGGTTTAAGCATTTTGGGTTGTTGTTTGGGCCCAACGAGTTATTATTGCCAGTGGGTCGGGTCGTTACAGCGCGCGTGTGAGTTTCGACGGCACGTTGACGTCGGGGTAAGTTTCTTTTATTTATTGGTTTTTGTTGTGTTTTTTAGTAAAATTTTTGGATTGCTTTTGGAGTTGCCTGTTAGAGTCTTGGATTTGTAAACCCTGTACCCCTTTTTAACTATTATGGATGTAGTTTATGTGCCATTTTGCTATGCGGTATACCGTCGAGATCTTCGGGTTGTGCTCGTTCGTGCGTGGTGATCACCGTTGGGCGTGCAATTCTTCTGCCGACCGAGTTCTACCAGGAGTTGCTTTCTACATGGGTTCCGTGTCGCCGAGAATGACGGAGTATCTTTTTATGTCAGCATGCTAGATGTAGAAATTTTATCTGCTTTATTATCGCTTTTAGTTGTAGAAATTGCATGTTTTATCTACTCTTGGACTGTTTGGGACCCGGGTTCTAGGATTATGATTATTTTATTCCTAGTGGACTTTTAGGGATCTTTTGGGTGCGTGAATTTTGGGGTAGGTCTTTTTTAGCATGTTGGGTTTATCTGTCGTCGGGGGACCCTTGTTAATAGTCTAAAGTGTCTTGTGTTTTAGTGGGGACGTGCGTGGATTTCGAGTTGCACGTGTCGGGATAGATGTTATTTTTATGGCAGTTTGGATTAGTCTGCTTGTCGGAGGAACTATGTTGTCGATCTGAGTTGACCCTTCGGTTATGCTGTTGGTTGTTAGAGATAGGGGGTACTTTGATAGTGATATTTGTGCCACGTCATACTGACGTAGTGGTTGATTTATCTTGAGGTTTCGTGAGCCATGGGCTAGTGCGCGTGGTTTTGTGTGCCAAGGGCACGAGTTTCGAGACATACGGTACTTTTGTGTTAGGGACGCATGAGTTGACCTTGGGGTTCATGTCTTATGTAGTCGGTGATCTGAGGAGTCACCATTGATCTTAGCCTACTGTTGACGGGTCACCATCTGGGGGTGCAACCAGGACAGTATGGAGAAATGGACAGTGGCCTATTTATAGGCGGCTCAAGCTTGACCGAGCTATTGGGACGGTCAGTTCTAGATTGGGTCTGGTGTTTCGTTGGGGCAGCTAGTGTTGGCTTACTGTTGCGTTAGGGTTTGGGTAGAAATGTTTGGTTTTGGTTTTAGAGGCATGATAGCGTGGTTTTGTCTTTTATTTTATTTTCGGTTATGTTCACTTACTCACTTATTTTAGTAGTTTCACTATCTTGTCTCTGGAAGACCTAGTGGGTAGGCTGTGATTTAGCTGACCGTACCTACTGGGAACTATTGGTTTGTAGTTCTCACGTCCGCTTGTGGTCTACTTTTCAGGACCTTTCGAACCAGCTTTAGACAGAGATAAGGGGATTGCACCATAGATAGCAGCCTCTACCCGACTTTTATTTTGATAGAGATAGCCCACCCTATTGATATCGGAGAATGCGGCGTTGTATTAGAGAAAGTTCTCTGTTCCGAACACTATACATCGGGGCTGGCTATATTAGGACCCTTGTATTTATTTATTTTGAGAGATGGATCTTGTATGTTTTTTTTGGTACAGTGATAGATGGTAATATAGTTTTACTTTTTCGCTCTGATACATATTTAGCTATAGATTTTAGTTCTTTTGCAAGTTAATTTTGGACGTTTCGCATGGGTGGGATGCGTCCTCGCACACGTGGCGAGTCTATTGCATGCCCGAGAGCTTCCGCTGTGGGATCGGGGCGTGACAAGTTTTGGACCTTAATATCTTGTTTGATTCATGAACATCTTCTTCGGTGTATCTTCTTAATTTATTCAAAATGCATGATGTATTTGATAGATTATTGTGCTCTCAAATCATTAATTTAACTTTGGATTAATTGTCCCGTCGATAAAAATGCTTGATGTATTTGATAGATTAATTAATATGCTCTCAAATCACTAAAGCCGAAGTTAAATCCAAACTCTTAACTTGCAATAACAAAAGAAAACACTCATAGTATATTAGTTAGAGCAATGCTACATGTACACCCTAAAAGAAGTATATATTTTAGACGAGTAGAGAAATCCTCACCCTAAAATGGATGGGGTGTAAAATATATACCCCTTTCGGGGTCCACAACTAGTGTTTTCTTATTAATTATAATTGAAGAACTTACTTCAAAACCTACGTGCATGTAAGAGAGCAACATGCCAATACAAACTTAAAACTTGTAAATTTACGAGATTATTATCTCAATATATAACAAATATAAAATTCAAATGCTTAATATTAACAGAAATATTTTAAAAGATTGGCTAAATTACAGAAAACCCCCTCATAATATACCGGTTTTTCACTTTGCCCCTCTGTCTTTCAAAAGCCTACATTTTGCCCCTCGTAATTATGGAATTGTGCATTTACACCCTGCCGTCAGCATTCCGTTAGTGAGCCGTCAATTTCTTAAATAATATATTGAAAATACCCTTCAACCCCTTCTTCTCCGTGAGGGATCCCGCCGCCGCCGTCGTCGGGAGCCTCCGACGATCGTCGGCGCAGTCGCCGCTCGGGCCCGCGCGGCTAGGCGCGGCAACATGCAGCGACGGGCGCTCGCTCCTGGCGCAGGGCATGCCAGGCTGATCCTCGAGCAGCATGCCATTTGCCCAGGGCGGCGGCGCAGCTCCCATGCGCGGCGCGTGCGTGCGGGTGCCCCTGTGCGATGCAGCAGGGAAGGCCCGCCCGGATCTGCTCCCCTCCGGCTCCGGCTTCAACGGCGGCGACGACGTTACGATCATTGAGGGGAAAGAAGAGGAGAAAAGAACTAGGGTTTCGTCTTGCCTTCACGTTGAGGGAGGAAGAAGATGGGTTAGAAGGAGGGCATTATTGTTATTTCACATGTTCTGTTAATCCCGTTACCCTCTAAAAATAATTTTGTAATTACGAGGGGGCAAAATGTAGGCTTTTGAAAACAGGGGGCAAAGTGAAAAAGAAGTATATTATAGGAGGTTTCCTGTAATTTAGCCTGAAAGATTTATTTGCGGTCATAAAACAACTAGCTAGCATCACTTGATTGAAGATCAAGAAAATAGAGTTGGTACAAATGTAACTCCAAGTTTTGTTAAATTGTCTCCGATTTCAATGTTTTTTTGCATAAAATCATGTTAATACCCTAGAATTTGTTTTAAGCAACAGTTAGGGCTAGACTTGGACTAACTTCAAGCAGTTTTCAATCAGGAATTAACATCGCGGGGACAAGTCTTATTCTTATTGTCATATTCACCGTGTCATTTTTTGTTTCTTTTTAATCAATGACTCGAGGTAGCTATGACTGTAAGCAGTTGTAAGTTCCAAGTGTTAATATAAGAATAAGAAGAGGGAATATGGTTGTCTCTATTATAACATTTTTTTTTTTTCTGCCCTAGCTTGTACGTTAACGTTGATAAAATGGTTGGTTGCAATTACAACTAACAATCTTATTCCTTAAAATCACTCTACAACGGATTGGAGTAAATTAAGACAATGCTCATTTAATAAGGTCTTATTCAAATGTGTGAACAAATTAATCAGCAATAAGTTATTTTCAGTTCTTTAATTAAATGTTAAACCAATCTACGTACTGCATGGACGTTTATTTGAAAGACAGCTTATTTTGCATACAAAATTACTTATTATTTCTTAAAAAATTGAAGAATACTTATTAATTTTTATTTATTTTGAACTTTTTCCTGTTACACTCTATAACAATCATCTAGCGGATGATATTTAAACCATGAGTCAAGATAGACAGAATAAACTATTTTGCTATCCAAACAAGTATTAAAAAGTGACTTAATGAAAATGAGTGAGATGGGCCTCAGAGAAGACAAAGCAAAAAAAGGGCTGCCAAAGATTCTCATGCTATCCTAATGGCAACTGCTATGATTGGTGTCACCTTCCCACTTCAATCAGCAGAATAAAAACCTCAAATGGTGACATCTATATATGGTGCTCTTCATAGGTGCAAATAAATTAAAGCACTAGGCAGAGATAACTAAGTTGCGATTACTTAGTTGTTTTCTCAAAGTGGGAATTTGAGAGAAAAAAGAAGAAAAAAAAAATTAAAGAAAAAAAGAAAATAGAAATGAAAGGGTCATTTTAAGGGGTCACCACTTCAGGAATTTTTAAAGCACTGGCACCCATTTAGGGCATGTGGGGCACCAAAGTGTGAACTCATATGTGGGCATTCATTAAGGTTGTCATTGTCACACACTTCTACCCACCCATAACAATAGTTCATGCTTTATCAAACTTTCACTTGTAGTGGGTTTATCTCTTTAGATTCCACTTCATCTCCCCTCCATTCCTTTCCTTTCCTTTCCTTTGCTTAACCCCAGTTAGCCTCCTTTTTTCTTTCCACACTTTTCCCATTTCTCATCCCACCAAAGCATTTCTCCTCTTTCCATTTCTTCTTAGTCATGCCCCTGTTATGCCCTGCATAATCATAACCTGCCTAATCATCTCGAGCTAAAATCAGTTTAAATTTTTACCAAAATAAAAAATATATATTAAAATAGAGGGCAAATAAAAAAAAAAATTTGATAACGATAAGAGAATATATTTGAAAAAACATCAAATTAGAATAATTCTTTTTCTACTAATTTAAGGATAAATAAAAAAAATTGTAACAATAAAATGATAAGAATTTTATAAAAATAACGGTTATTTTTAATAATTTACTAATAGAATCTAACTCTAGAGATATATTTGAAAAAATTTAAAACATTAAATTTTTCTTTTTAATATTAGTCTTTTTAAGCTGGATAAATAAGAAATTCGAAAAATTTTTAGAATTATTTAATTAGTTACCCCAAATAGGAACTATCTTGCGAGATTAATAGCTCACGCCGACGATCCATAGATGATCCGAAAGTTCGATCAAAATCTTAGAAATATTTTTTATTTTCGATCTTAGAAGCATGATAAAAAAAAATATTGCCGAATTCAAATTTAGATTCGGGTTTCACTTTTAATTTAGCTTATTTGCTCATAAAACAATTTTTCATCTTGTTTGGAATTTGGACTAAGATTTAGCTTTTGAGTTAGCAATATATACATGCATGGCTTAATTAAATTTGGATATGGATCCTCCTATATATAGATGGTTTCTGATTTCAACTCAAATTTAAAATATTCAGAAGCAATTATCCTAAATATTAATTATTTTTTAAGATGAATAGTTAACGCCAATAATTTGATAAATAACTAAAAAGTTCAATTCAAATCTTAGCTATATTATCTATTTCCCGTCTTAAAGTATGATTAAAATAATATTGTCAAATTTGGACTAGGATTTAGCTTTTTAAGTTAGTAATATATACATGCATTGGCATAATCAAATTTGAGTGTGGATCCTTCAATGGATGGTTTCAACTTGTATTTAAAATATTAAGGTATAATTGCTTATATACCTCTCAATGCTTTCGAAATATTTTATTACACTTACTTCTTTTTTTTTCTCTTTTTTTTTTTCAAATATAGTCTCGTATATTTTTTTGTTATTTAAAAATAATTCTGCTGTTAGTACTCATTAAGTCATCTCGAATTAAATCCGGATTAAGTACTCACCAAAAAAAAAAAAAAAAATTAAAATATCTATTTTGCCCCAAACTTAAATGTAAATAAGAAAAATTAGTAACGGTAAAATAGTATATTTGAAAAGTCGAAAAAATTAAAATAATTCTTTTGTTCTAACTTAAGTATAAATAAAAAAAGTTGGTGAAAATAATTCTTTTATCCCTAACTTAAAGATAAATAAAAAAAAATTGGTGACAGTAGAAAAATATATTTGAAAGAGTCAAATTATAATTTCACAAAAATAACTCATTAGAATCTAACTCTAGGGTAAGGGTGTCAACGAGGCGAACACGAGCGAGCTCGAATCGGCTCGTGTTCGGCTCATTTAATAAACGAGTCGAACACGAGCTGGTTCATTTAAATATCGAGCTGAAAAATATTCGGCTCGTGTTCGGCTCGTTTATTAACAAGCCGAACATGAGCTGGCTCGCGAACAACAAATTTAATTTTCATTCCTACTATTAGGTGTAAAGTTAAAAGAAAATTAAAAAATTAAAATTTTAAACTAATAATTAAAATTCAGAAAAAATTGATGGCCTAAAATCTAAATAATAAAGTTTATAAGAACATTCTCATATATATATATATATATATATATATATATATATATATATATATATATATATAGCGTAGGGTTATTATACTCTTGTGAGTATAAACCCCTTTATACTTATAACTTTTTTACCCTTGGATGAAGGAATGTGCGGTTAGGATGATAATGATCTCCCTACGGTTTACTAGGTTGTTGGAGAAATAGTATAAATTCTAGGGACTACTATTATCATCCTAACCGCACATTCCTTCATCCAAGGGATGAAAATTTATTAGTACAAAAGAATTTTTCTCATAAGAGTATAGTAGTCGGACCCTATATATATATATATATATATATATATATATATATAGTTCGGCCAATATACTTTTGTAAGTACTAAAATGCTGACACTATAATATTTTTAACCGTTAAATTAATTCTAATACTTTTTCGAATCATATACAATGGTTCACAAATAATTATTCTTGTTTATTTTTGATCCAATGATCAAAAAGTTAATTCCAATGATTAAATTTTTTTAATATTTTTAAAAACATTCTAACTCAGTATAAATAAATGAGCTTTATAATAATTTGGTCTCTTTATAACAAAGTTGAATTTTATATTTAAGTTGGAATAAAACTTAAATGATAA
Organism: Tillandsia leiboldiana; assembly: GCA_029204045.2. NCBI lineage: Eukaryota > Viridiplantae > Streptophyta > Magnoliopsida > Poales > Bromeliaceae > Tillandsia > Tillandsia leiboldiana. The sequence goes on along the minus strand of JAQNDB010001761.1, from coordinate 22,308 downwards.
AAATCTATAGTATATATATAATTATAATTAATATATATATATATATATATATATATATATATATATATATATATATATATATATATATATATATATATATATAGTAGAGTTTATATACTTTTAAAAGTATAAGCTAATTTATGTTTGTGAATTTTTTATCGTTGAATTTGTATTGAAATTTGTGCTATTATAAAGTCAACTAAAGAGAGAGAAAGAAAAAATAAAAAACACAAATTCCAATACAAATCTAATGGTAAAAAATTCACAAGCATGAATAAACTTGTGCTTTTAAAAGCATATAAACTCTCTCTCTCTCTCTCTCCATATATATATATATATATATATATATATATATATATATATATATATATATATATATATATATATATATATATATATATATATATATATATATATATATATATATATTCGAACGGAGCCAAACACGAGCGAGCTGTCCTGGCTCGTGTTTGACTCGTTTATTAAACGAGCTAAAAAATTCGGCTCGAGTTTGACTCGTTTACTAAACGAACGATTTAATCTCGTGCTCATTTTGAGCCAAATACGAGTTGGCTCGCGAACAACAAATTGCATTGCCACCTCTACTCTAGGGTATATATATAAAAGCCTAGAGTTAACGGGTAAATAAAAAAGGCAATGATCCGTCATATGGTCCCCGAAAGTAGGATTTTGAAATCTAGCGATATTATTTGTTTTCGATCTTAGAAGTATAATAAACAAAATATACTGTCGCATTTAGATTTAGATTCAGGTTTCATTTTTAATTTAGCTTATTTGCTCGAAAAACAATCTTTCATCTTGGTTTGAATTTGGACTTGGATTTAACTTTTGAGTTAGTAATATATACATGAATGGCTTAATCAAATTTGGATGTGGATCCTTCAATAGATGGTTTCAATTGGAATTTAAAATATTCAAGGTTATATAAGCAATTGCTCCAAATATTAACTATCTTTTGACATTAATGGTTAGCATCAATAAATGATCCAATAGTTGATTCGAAAGTTTGATCAAAATTTTAGCAATATTATCAATGTCCGATCTTAATAGCATGATAAAACAAATATTTTCAAATTAGGTGTCACGCCCCGAGATTCAAAAGTGGGTCTAAAATTTTTTTTTTTTTTTTTTTAAATCAGAGTTTAAAATCTGGATTTCTCCAAGGCGTGAACAGACCGCCACACATATAGAAAAGTCTCTGTACATCAAACAGAGCCTTCCCTATATGTGCTCGGCTAATAGAAACAGTCAATCAGAGTAGATACGAGATAGCTATACTAAATAAGTTCTACTCTATTACAACCACAAGGTTCATAAGTTAATACATCCAGTTCTCAAAATGGAAATACAGTTGCAATGTTTTACTAAATCAAAAGGGGTACATCCTACCAGGGATAAATCTACCACGCGTCCTCACACAGAACGTCCAAAGGTCCCCGCACCCGAAGGACCTGAAAAACAGTCACCCGAGGGTGTGAGACACACCGGAGTGTATCCCAGTAGGCACGACGGGCCGGGAAATAGCAAGCCGTACCTACTGGATACAATAATAAGCGGAAACAGAAGTAGGATATACTGAAGATCAATGCAGGTATACAGTCTAAGCCAAATAAGATCAAATATGGATCAATAGAACAGAGTATGCATATATAACACAATCATACTATGCATGATAAATCTATAACAGATATGAAATGCAGGTAATCAAACAAGCAGGAATATCAAGAAGGTGCATTAAAGGTAGTACCACGAATATACCCAATCAAATGCCACTTTTGGCCACAAGTGCCTCAGGCTAAATTGCCATGGAGCATATGGACCTCAGGCAAAAGCCCCTTTTGGTCATTGGGGCCTCAGGCTAAACCACTTTTGGACACCCAGCAAGCTATGATAACCCCACAAGGCTCACAGGTCAATCAGACCTCTCTACCGGTAAAGAACACCCACACGGGTAGCTAATCCGCTGGTGTGCGCGACTGAAAGCTGGCTCGACACGGCGATCATAATGCTGATGCTCAAACCATGGTCCACTGACCAAATAGACGGCAAGAAGCCGAGGAAAATCCCCACCGGGATACAAGTATAACATGCCACATACTGAAGTAGTATCTCCTATTCTAAATATGCAGTGAAGAATAGAGACAGGTATAGAACTATGCTAGTGACCAATCAAGCATGCCATGTGTCCAGGAAATGCATATCTACTGCTGAAGAAAGCATGATATATCTCAATATGATAAACAAGCAACTGCTGGAATATAAGCATGATGTATAACTACTGCTGGAAATCAAGGCATAATAAAAGCTCATCTGTGGGATCAAGGTTATGCAGATGTAAGGATTTTGTGCTGATATGCAAGCAAGTAGTAAGAGCAGGTATAACTCAATAGCAATCAAATGCTAAATCTCAATCCACGGTCGGTAGACCGGACAGTCGGCGAGAAGCCGAGGAAATTCCCATCGGGATATCGATACTGATGCAAATCATGCCAGGTACTGAGACTAGAACTCCTATTCTAAACATGCAGTAAAGAATAGAGTATAACGAAAGGCTCATCAGTATAATCATGCAATATAGCTGTAATGACTGAATGCGGAAATGAAAGCATATAGTAAGGCTAAAGCATAGGTTCAGGGCTACACCAAGAACAGGGGTCCGACCTACCACGGCACCCAATAGGGCCGACTTGATAAAACGCGGACCGAAGATAAACCCACCTGTATATAGGAGGAACAACGACTCCACCAGAAGGTAGACGGTCGCGATAACCATAAGACGGATCACGGGCTGGCTCCTGATGACTGGGGCCTACAACAACACCAGGTGACAACTCAGGATCTACCAAATCCTCAAAGTGCAACTAGCGCAAATCGACCATTTCGTCGATTATCGCATTATTAAGCATATTTAGCTTTTCAAGGACCCCGGGAAACCCACCGAAAGGTCAACAATGTTTTAGAGCATTCATCTACTTTTCCATATTGTTACAATTGCAGCAAACCCCTCGGGCTTAATCCTAATGTGTTTTATACACTAAATAAACCCCGTTTTGGCTCGTTCTCTTAAACGGATAATCATTTTTAAGAGCCGTCACCTCCAGTAGGTGACATTCGACTTGCTGAACGCCGTGCTCACCCATTTGTGGCAGCATGATACCCGAGGAAAACTTCGGGCCATGAATTACTTCTCTAACCTAACCGAAATGCATTTTCGTTTCTTCGGCTCATCAAAACCCAAAATAAACGCGAGCATCGCGTCCAGTGACCCCAAATTAGCCAAGAGCACACTATTACAACTTTACAAACAGACCCAAACACTGTTTACAAGTAACTATTGTATTTAAGCTTGGTTTTAACACAACTTGAAATCTATTCATCTTCAGATGAAACTTCCTGAATCAAATAGTCTCTGGACAGTGCCAGGACTCCAGGGCTTGCCCTAGTTGCAGCCCAGGTCTGCTGGATCACCCAGAACCAAGACCTTGCACACACACAACTTCACAATGCTCCAAACACTTGTCCACACAGATCCAGCTTGATCTGAAGTGAGCATCAAGCTCAGGGGACATTTCTAAGTAAGTTTCATATTCAACTCGAAGCTTGAATCCATCTCTTCCTTCTCTGTGGCATTTCCACAAGCACTTGGTGTGCACAATTTAGCACTATACACACAACACCAACCCAAGGTTGGTTCTCTGCAACCACAGCACCAGACCTTATAAAACTTGGAGGGACAAGTTCCTCCAGGTTGCAGGAACTTTTCCAGCAACTTGGATCAAGCCAAAAACCCAGGTTGGCCACGGGCTCGAGGAAGAAGATGAACCCATTTTCTTTGAAATTCGTGACCAGCAACCCAGGGCATCTGGAACCAAATGCCTTGACCAATTGAATGCTAAAACTCTCTGTGAGTCTTCCTGTGCCTGTGCCCGGCGACAGGGCACGGCGGCGGCGGCGCGGAGCCAACTCGGTTTGGAGCTTCATTACCCATTAATGGTGGATTTTGATAGAAGCATTTTGAAGCCCTCCAACATGTATGGAATTGTTCCTCTGGTCCATACAAAGCTTCCCGACCAACTCTCCCCAGCCGGAGTTGGCCGGAACGCCGGCGACCATGATTCGGTCCAATCTCGGGTCATCCATGGCCGCGCCTCTTTGGTGCTGCATGGATTCCATGCAAGTGCATGGGTGCACTCCTCTCACTCCCAGGAACACTTCTGGGCATGTGGCCGGCGGCGGGGAAGCGCGCCGGCGCCGGAGCAGCAAGCTCGGCCAACATGCGAAAACCCGAAAACTAGGGTTCACTTCTGCGAGCGACTGGCTTGATCAAACTTCACCAATTTTGGTGGAGATGATCACTGGCTCCTACAGTCCAAGTGTTGGGTTATATGTAATAAGGATCTAAATAGGGGAAAAAATACCTAGAGGGGGGTGAATAGGTGTAAACGCATAAACACTCAAAAATCGTTGCGATAAAAACCCAATGCGGAAATAAAAATAATACGCAAGATTTTTACGTGGAAAACTCCATCACCGGAGTAAAAAACCACGGGACCGATAACACGGCAGAAATCCACTAGAATTAAAACACGTACAAGGTGATTTACCGTACACACTTACGACTCAACCTTTTCCATACGCTCCTAGAGGATCTTCTCCGCTCGCTCCGCGACGCTTCTCGAATCCACGATCTGCGCCCAACGCCGAATCCACGGCGTCCAACGTCGAATCCACGACGTCCGACCGAATCCACGGTCTTCACCCAATAGCACCCTTCGAATCCACGAACGTGCCTCGCTCCGAATCCACGAGAGCGGTTGAACCTTCAATCCACAAGGACACGCGAATCCACGCGCCGATTTTTGGGGTAAATCGTTGTTTTTGGGTGGTGATGATCCGCCGAATACTTAGATCAAAGATAGATCGGAAATACCATCTAAGTATTCATTAGTTTGATTCAACTCAAGATGTGAGTATGAAAACCTAGAATCAAACTAATCAATATAGATGAAGAAACATAGAGTATTCTCTAATGATTTCCTTTCTTCTCTATATGTGGATCTAGAGCCGTAAAAGATGATATATGAAAATGACGGCTATGTGGATTGACCCTAGAAAAAGAATCATAGAGTCTATTTATAGGTTAGAAACCCTAGGAAGGAGATAAGAATCAAAAACCTAACATTTCTGGAAGTTTTACGGACGGCGATCCGGATCGGGCTAGCTGTGATCCGGATCGTCGTAACGAGTCAGCCAGTTCCAGAAAAACGAAGGTTCGGGATCCGGATCGAAGTGCATGATCCGGATCGTTCATACAGTTTACCAAACATCAACGTTCGGGATCCGGATTGCGAAGCATGATCCGGATCGTTCAAGGAAAATAGTAAACTCACTGTTCGGGATCCGGATCAAGAGACTACGATCCGGATTGAACTGGTGTATGAACGAACCACCTTCGGGATCCGGATCGAACAACCTGATCCGGATCCTGAACATGTCCCAAGTCCAGTTTTTGATTTTTATGCAATGAAAGATTCTTCCAAGTGTTTCTACACTACAAGAAGTATTCGGATCACACAAAATCTTTAGTTAAACAAACCTGATCCTTTTGAATTCTTCTTTCTTGAGATTGAGTTAAATGATCCAACTTTCTTCACCTTCAATCTTCAAGACTTGAGACTTTCACGAAACTACGCCAACTCAAATTCCGTAACAATCTCCCCCTTTGGCGGTTTCGTGACAAAACACAGATCCACTAAAGAAAATTTAAAAAGATATTTTTGTTGCTATCACCATACAACAAAAATTTACAATGGAGATCCAAAAATTTAAAACATGAGATAAACTCCTAAAACAGACTCTAGACTTAGACACCTGTACTCTCTGCACAAAGAAATCATTCTTGACAAAAAGAGATCGTTAGATACCTCAAGAATATTTAGCATACAAAACCTAGTACAGAGATAGAGTTTATCTGATCATTATGACATTTGAGAATTCAGATATGTAAAAGAATCATAGTCAAAAACCAACATATCTTCTATGCAATTAAAAACCAAATGTCACAAAATGTTAGTCCAACATCAACTTGTTAGTCATATTACATGTCCAAATAGTTAGTCGAATAGTTAGTCGAGACATGCAAACAATCACAAGATGAAAACCAAAAGACCAAAAGTTGAAGTTGAGATCATACTTACCTTGATATTTCGTTGAGATCATATACTTACCTTGATATTTCATCATTCATTGTTCAAAGTTCTCTCTAACTCTCTCCCCCTTTTTGTCACAAAACAAAACCAAAAATTACCAAAAATTGAAGGAGAGTTAAAAATTTCAACGAAAATGTTCCGAAATTTAAGAACTAGAACTAAAACCTGAAACTTAAAAACCTGCAATAGATACGATAAGGGTTAGAGCATAAAAGGTCAAGCCAAATCAGAACTGTCTGAGCTAGTATCGTCTATCTTGTTCAAGATTCCTTTCAGCATTCGCGATAATTTGGAACATTTCTTCTTCATCTGTTTTTGGTCAGCGGCCATTTGTCGGAGACCTAATCCCAATTTCTCTTGCTCAGCAGAAAGTCTTCTTTGGTCCTGATGAATGGCGGCCAATACAGTAGCTTCTAGAGCGTTTCTCTTGGAAGTCGTTGGACGAGTTGTAGAAACAGATGATGCATGCTGGTCTTCAGCCCATGGGGATTCGCTAGGTACCGAGTATGCTCTAGAGAGGGATTCAGTGATTTGAATTCCACTTCCCTCTTCATTTTCCTTTATCCTAGCCGAGCTGATAGAGTCTAGTGGAGGTGCTTGGCTAGCAGCTGGTTGCTCAATGGTAATTCCCTGAGCACTGCCTCTCTTGCGAGCAACACTTTTTCTTCTTGTCTTCCCAGAAGTTTCTTCCATTGGTGCTTTGCCCTTTTCAGCAGCAGTAGGCGGAGCCTTCGATGTTTCCGCACGCGCTTTTCCCTTTGAAGCAGTGGGAACTGTCGTTGCTTCAACTAGCAGATCATCCCAGTCAATTGATTCCGTTTCAGATTCAGTATCGGAATCATCTTTAGTCTTCTTAGCTTTCTTAGCCTTCTTAGCCCTCTTGGGCTTGACAGTGTCTCTCGTATGTACCATAGCAGCAAGTAGGAAAACAAGCCAAGTGATCACCATTGCTAATGGTTTCTTGAGAAAAGAAATCCTGTGTGCAACAACTCAAGAACACATGAAAAATTGTTAATTTTCAAAGATTTGAAAAATTGTACCCAAACAATCATAATCATGTAGAGAAGCTAAGAATCAAATTAGTTTTGCAAAAGGACTTTTAAAAATAGATCAATTGCATGATTTTCGAAAATCCTTATTATATGCCCTAAAACCGAACTTTTAGAAATCGAAGCCTAAAAATCCGTTAATCAGGAGAATACCTAGCATATAATCAAAACTAATCTACCCAGAGTTCTTATTTCAAAAGAAATTTGATCAAAAACCATCCACAAACAAAGTCGATCCAAGAAATTCATCACGTTTGAGGAGGAAAAGAGAAAAACGGTGAAAAACCGAGATTTTGATCAATAAAACTTACTTGGAACTGAAGAACTTGAGTTTGAAAGCTTCCAAGAAGGATGAAATCTAGAGAGAGAGGCTCTGGAAACTTTGGAACAAAAGATTGGAGTAAAGAAATCAAAAACCCCTTTTGTTCTTTATAAAACCTAGCCGCGATCCGGATCAGTTCATAACTGCGATCCGGATCGGCTACCCGCAGTGAGAAACTGCGTTCGGGATCCGGATCGGCAGATACAATCCGGATCGTCAGCCCGCAGAAGAATTCCTGCGTTCGGGATCCGGATCATCTAGCCCGATCCGGATCGGCTCAAACTTTTTCTTTAGAAAAATTTCAGAGAAATTCAAGAAAAACCAGAAAAAGATTGTAAGCACAAATGTGTATCAACTTTAAACAAAAATCATCGTTTCATACAACAAGAATTAGATTATGCTAAATCTATCAATAATATCCAAAAATGAAACGAGAATTTACAAGAATTAAATCCCTTAAAGTTGAACACTTTCAATCACATCTAACTTGATCTTATGAGTAATGCCTTTATCAAATCATCAATTCAGTAAAGAAAATGAAATACAAAGATCAATAGATGTTTGAAATCCCAAATATAGTAGATAATGTATCTAGACAATCTGTTGAAGAGAGTGGCTCTTTGAGCATCTTTCATTAAAACCCACCTTATACCAACCTTGAAATTTGACGGAGTCAAGTATTTCAACATGCATTTTACTTAATCAAAAATTTGAATAACCATGCTTGGTATACATGTGGTAGCTGCACACAATACTCGGACGACCGAGGTGGTAGCTCTTTCCTCCATGTGGTGGTAGTTTTCACACTCCTCATTGGGATGTAACTCTTTCCACATCTTTTGAGCATTTTAACTTTTTCTAAGACTCCCCCTCAATTGGCTATCAATTATTTAAGATATAAAGTATTCAACCAAATATTGATCTCGATTTCATACTCGACTAAACAGTCAAATAAGATAATGACTATACCAAGAGATCATAGAGAGAGAGAAATTGACTTTGATCACTCAGAAGATGATTTAATTAACATAAATGATCATTGCAACAGTGAAATATTATGATGGCAAAAGCATAATAAATTTCTAAATGTGCGAGAAGATGCAATTAAAGTCAATTATGATCTATGCTCAATTAATGTCCTATGTACAAACATAGATAATGAACAAAACAAAACAAATACAAAACCTATCCTAAGCAAAGGTTTCAAAAAGAAGTTTATTTCAAGGAAAGCATACCAATTGCTTTTCGTAAATGAATAAAACGTTTTTGATCCAAAGGTTTTGTTAAAAAGTCAGCCAATTGATCCTCAGTTGAAATATAAGAAAGTTGAAGAGTATTTGATTCAACTAGCTCTCTAAGAAAATGATATCTAAGTTCAATATGTTTTGTTCTAGAGTGCAACACAGGGTTTTTAGAAATGTTAATTGCACTAGTGTTGTCACAAAGAATTGTTACCGAAGATGCTGAAATGCGGAAGTCGCTCAATACGCTTTTCATCCAAATGAGTTGAGTTGAGCAACTTCCAGCTGAAATGTATTCCGCTTCGGCAGTCGAGAGTGCTATGCAATTCTGCTTTTTACTGTGCCATGCAACAAGGCAATGGCCAAGATAGAAGCATGCACCACTCGTGCTTTTCCGATCATCCACTGATCCTGCCCAATCGGCATCTGAGTATCCAACAATATCCAGACTTGTTCCCATAGGATACCAAATTCCGAAATTAATTGATCCTTTGATATACCGGATGATCCTTTTCACCGCTTTCAGGTGAACCTCCTTTGGTGCTGATTGATATCTCGCGCAAATCCCAACACTAAAGGATATATCCGGGCGACTAGCCGTGAGGTAAAGTAGACTTCCAATCATACTTCTATACAGTTTCTCGTCTACATTCTCACTATGTGATTCACTTCCAAGTCCCTTGTGGCTAGTTCCCATTGGAGTCGGAAAATCTTTACAATTTTCTAGATCAAACTTTTTGACCAACTCCATTGCATACTTGAATTGACTCAAGTGAATACCTTCATCATTTTGTTTAATTTGCAATCCAAGAAAATAAGTCAATTCGCCCATCATGGACATCTCAAATTCGCTTTCCATGGTCTCCGCGAATTTAGAAGCATCATTATCTCTTGTTGCGCCAAATACAATGTCATCGACATAGATTTGTGCTACAATAAAATTACTTTGATAATGCTTCACAAAGAGAGTCCTATCAGCTCCCCCTCGAGTATAGCCCTCCTCCAAAAGGTGCTTTGTTAACCTTTCGTACCATGCTCGCGGTGCTTGTTTCAGACCGTAAAGAGCCTTTTTCAAACGAAAAACATGGTTAGGTTGTTTATGATCTACAAAACCTTTCGGTTGAGCCACATAAACTTCCTCATTTAAAAACCCATTTAGAAATGCGCTCTTAACGTCCATTTGAAATAATTTGATTTTAAAATGACAAGCAATAGCAAATAGTATACGAATGGACTCGAGTCTAGCTACAGGGGCGAATGTTTCATCAAAGTCTATACCTTCTACTTGAGAGTAGCCTTGAGCAACTAATCGTGCCTTGTTCCTGATGATAGTACCATCCTCATTTTTCTTGTTCTTGAAGATCCATTTGGTACCTATCACATTGTGTTGCTTTGGAGGCTTCGTTAATTCCCAGACTTTGTTTCGCTCAAATTGATGGAGCTCTTCCTGCATTGCTTTAATCCAGTAGTCATCCTGAAGAGCTTCATCTATGTTCTTTGGTTCGATTAAAGATACGTAGCAAGCGAATCCACAAACCAACTGCCTCCGAGTTCTGACTCCTTCTTGTGGATCTCCAATAATATTCGATTCCGGATGATCCTTGGAGATTCGTAACGTTTGTTGAAACGGAGTACTCGGAGATACATGAGATGATTCCTGCACATCAGATAAACTAGAAGAACCATTAGATGCATCATTAATATTGGAAGTATTATCATAAGAAGATGCACTAGCAGGAGAATCATCATCTAGAGAGATATCGAGGGTAGATTTTCCAGATTCAAAGTGAAAAGCTTCATCTACTTTAACATTTATAGATTCTACGATCGTCTTAGATTCAATGTTAAATACTCGATATGCTCTGCTATTCGTAGAATAACCCAAAAAGATCCCTTCATCACTTCGAGAGTCGAACTTTCCAAGATTTTCACGGTCACGTAAAATGTAACAACGACTCCCGAAGATACGAAAGTATTTGATATCCGGTTTTCTACTAAACCACTGCTCATATGGTGTATTTAAAGTTCCTGGGCGCAAGTAAACTCTATTAATGACATAGACAGCGGTGTTCACGGCTTCAGCCCAAAAATGTAGCGGTAAATTCCGGCTATGAAGCATCACACGCGCCATCTCTTGAACAACCCTGTTCTTGCGCTCAACAACACCATTCTGCTGAGGTGTATAGGGTGCCGAGAATTCATGTTTAATGCCATTTGAAGTACAAAAATCAATGAATTTTGAATTTATGAATTCTCCACCTCTATCACTTCTAACACGAATGATCTTTTCATTCTTTTCAATCATAATACGATGGCAAATCTCATGAAAAGAGTCAAACGTATCAGCTTTCTCTTTTAAAAATGCTACCCAAGAAAACCTAGAGAAGTCATCAACCAATAAAAGAATGTACCATTTACCTCCCAAAGATGGTTGACGGGTCGGCCCCATAAGATCCATGTGAAAAAGTTCCAAGGGCCGTTTTGTACCAACGTGGTTCAAGTTCTTGTGTGCAGTCCTAGACTGTTTTCCCTTTTGGCAACCACCACACACAACGTTTTGTTTAAATAAAAGCTTTGGAACCCCCTTGACCACGTCCTTGTTTGAAATTCTAGTAAGTTCCTTAAAATTTAAGTGACCTAGCCTTTCATGCCAAAGAGTTTCATTATTCAAAACGGCTAAGTTACAATTTTCAGAAAATTTATTAGGAACAACATAACAATTGTTTTCAGATCTAACCCCTTTTAAAAAGAAAACATGGTCCTTATCAGTTACGACGCATTCAACAGATGAAAAGTTAACTGAAAAACCATTGTCGCAAAGTTGACTTATGCTTATGAGGTTAGACTTAAGGCCATCAACAAATAAGACGTTTTTCAAAATCGGGCCATCTGGAATAGCTACCGTCCCTTTTCCAACAATTTTGGAAGATCGACCGTCTCCGAAAACAACGTGTCCTCCGGAGATTTTCTCAAGATTTTGAAAACTATTTTTGTCACCGGTCATGTGACGGGAACACCCTGTTGGGTCGTATATAATACGGATCTAAATAGGGGAAGAAACACCTAGAGGGGGGTGAATAGGTGTAAACGTATAAACACTCCAAAAATCGTTGCGATAAAACCCAATGCGGAAAATAAAATAACACGCAAGATTTTTACGTGGAAAACTCCATCACCGGAGTAAAAAACCACGGGACCGATAACACGGCAGAAATCCACTAGAATTAAAACACGTACAAGGTGATTTACCGTACACACTTACGACTCAACCTTTTCCATACGCTCCTAGAGGATCTTCTCCGCTCGCTCCGACGCTTCTCGAATCTACGATCTGCGCCCAACGCCGAATCCACGGCGTCCAACGTCGAATCCACGACGTCCGACCGAATCCACGGTCTTCACCCAATAGCACCCTTCGAATCCACGAATGTGCCTCGCTCCGAATCCACGAGAGCGATTGAACCTTGAATCCACAAGGACACGCGAATCCACGCGCCGATTTTGGGGTAATCGTTGTTTTTGGGTGGTGATGATCCGCCGAATACTTAGATCAAAGATAGATCGGAAATACCATCTAAGTATTCATTAGTTTGATTCAACTCAAGATGTGAGTATGAAAACCTAGAATCAAACTAATCAATATAGATGAAGAAACATAGAGTATTCTCTAATGATTTCCTTTCTTCTCTATATGTGGATCTATAGCCGTATAAGATGATATATGAAAATGACGGCTATGTGGATTGACCCTAGAAAGAAAGACATAGGGTCTATTTATAGGTTAGAAACCCTAGGAAGGAGATAAGAATCAAAAACCTGCCATTTCTGGATTTTTACGGACGGCGATCCAGATCGTGATAACGGAGATCCGGATCGTCATAACGAATCAGCCAATTCCAGAAAAACGAAGGTTCGGGATCCGGATCATGTGACTACGATCCGGATCGTTCATACAGTTCACCAAACATCAACGTTCGGGATCCGGATTGCGAAGCAAGATCCGGATCGTTCAAGGTAGATGGTAAACTCAACGTTCGGGATCCGGATCAAGAGACTACGATCCGGATTGCGACGATGTATGAACGAACCACCTTCGGGATCCGGATCGAACAACCCGATCCGGATCCTGAACATGTCCCAAGTCCAGTTTTTGATTTTTATGCAATGAAAGATTCTTCCAAGTGTTTCTACACTACAAGAAGTATTCGGATCACACAAATTCTTTAGTTAAACATACCTGATCCTTTTGAATTCTTCTTTCTTGAGATTGAGTTAAATGATCCAACTTTCTTCACCTTCAATCTTCAGGACTTGAAACTTTCACGAAACTACGCCAACTCAAATTCCGTAACAATCTCCCCCTTTGGCGGTTTCGTGACAAAACACAGATCCACTAAAGAAAATTCAAAAAGATATTTTTGTTGCTATCACCATACAACAAAAATTTACAATGGAGATCCAAAATACAATACATGAGTTAAACTCCTAAAACAGACTCTAGACTTAGACATCTGTACTCTCTGCAAAAAGAAATCATTCTTGACAAAAGAAATCGTTAGATACCTCAAGAATTTTGTATCATTCAAAAACCACAAACAGAGATGAAGTTTAAACTCATTTATACTTACCATGACATTTATATTCAGATATGTAAACAGATCAAAGTTAAAAATACCAACATATCTTCTTTGCAAGTAAAAACCAAATGTCATGAACATGTTTGTGACAAACTTATATATATATAGATATGTAATTGATCAGAGTTAAGAACCAACATATCTTCTATGCAATCAAAAACCAAGTGTCACAAACTTGTTAGTGAACAACAACTTGTTAGTTATATTACATGCCCAAATAGTTAGCAAATAGTTAGTCGAGGCATGCATTCAACACAACTAAAAAACCTCAAGTTGAAGTTGGAGTAATACTTATCTTGATGTTCATCCAGTTTTCATATCAACATTGTTCACTTACCATGAAGTGCAGTCATGAACATTGTTCAAAGTTCTGTCTAACTCTCTCCCCCTTTTTGTCACAAAACAAAGCCAAAATCTCAAAAATTGAAGGTTAGGTAAATAAGAACAAAATTGAGAAAAACTTGAGAACTAAATAAGAACAAAAAGTTAAAACCTGCAAAAAAAAAAGATTAGAGAAAAGAAGAAAAAAAACTTTACGCTGAGTCGTCGGAGCTGATACAACCAAGCTTCTGAAACATTTTCTTGATCCGTTTGTTTATAGAAGCTTGTTCCTTCTTAAATTCTTTCATGTCCTCTTTCATTTCAGCGACATCAATAGCCATGCGTTCTTGCTCGTCTGAGAGTCGCTGTTGTTCCTTAAAGATTGAGCTCACCGACGCATCATCGTCAGAAGTGGACGGAGGTGCCTGCTGTGCTGGTGGTGCCGAGGTTGTCGCTGGAGGAATTGCTGCCGTTGCCGAGGTTGTCGCTTGTTGTTGTCGTCGTTGTTCTCGTTGCTGTTGTGCTTGTAGTCGTTGAGGGGAGATGAAAGGTTCATCTGGCTTCGTCGAAAGAGACTTTACATATGTTGTATCATTGATCGTTCCTAGACTGTGCATATAGGAACTCGCATTTGTGTCAGCTTTAAATTTTCGAAGAATGCGCATGATGATCATAGGATAAGGTAGTCTCTCTGACGGATGAGCTTGTTCCACATATCGTGCCATCCTCGACCAGATGACGTAGGGAATGCTTAAGTTAGCTCCCATTGCTGCTGTGGAGTTTCCCAGAAGATAGAGGAATATCATCCTTTCCCACCGAAGAACCTTTGTGTTCATGTTTGGGGTGATATTATAACAAGCAATGAAGTTTAAGATGCGGTACTCTGGTCGTAGTTCTTTTGAGAAAACGGAATTTCCTGTCGACCGAGTGTTTGGAGCACAGATTCCATCAACTACCACTCTCCAGGAGTCGGTGTTGAAGAATTGATTCTTCAAGTAATGGGACCCATCGGCTCGGGCGTCCATCCTTAATACTTCTCCGATTAGCTGTGGCGTTACTTTTATTCTGACATTCTTGACTAAAGTCTGAAAATCCCGACGCCCGCTTTCCTGATCAACTAGATAGCAGGCATTCTGATAAAACATCCTCACTGAGTGAAGACAATAGCCAGTGGTCTCCAGGAAGTCGCAAATGGGGGCAAGACCTATCTGGTCAAATAAAATCCCAAATGCCCGAGAACGCTCTATCAAGGCTTTGACATCAACATGCCTTTCGCCAATGCATTCTCTGTTCTCAAAATCCTTTATCCTGCCTGAGCTGACAAAGTCTTGTGGGGATGGTTCGCTAACAGCTGGTTGCTCAATGGTAATTCCTCGAGCACTTCCTCTCTTGCGAGCAACACTTTTTCTTCTTGTCTTCCCAGAAGTTTCTTCCATTGGAGCTTTCCCCTTTTCAGCAGTAGTAGGCGGAGCCTTCGATGTTTCCGCAGGCGCTTTTCCCTTTGAAGCAGTTGGAACAGTCGTTGCTTCAACTAGCAGGTCATCCCAGTCAATTGATTCCGTCTCCGATTCCGTGTCGGAATCATCCTTAGTCTTCTTCGCTTTCTTAGCCTTCTTGGCCCTCTTGGGCTTCACAGTGTCTCTCGTATGTACCATCGCAGCAAGTAGGAAAACAATCCAAGTGATCACCATTGCTTATGGTTTCTAGAGAAAGGAATCCCTGTGAGCAATACTCAAGAACACATGAAAAATTGTTAATTTCAAAGATTTGAAAAATTGTACCCAAACAATCATATCATGTAGAGAGACTAAGAATCAAGTTAGTTTTGCAAAAAGACTTTTAAAGATAGATCAATTGCATGAATTTCGAAAATCCTTATTATATGCCCTAAAACCGAAATTTTAGAAATCGAAGCCTAAAAATCCGTTAATCAGGAGAAAACATAGCATATAATCAAAACTAAACAACCCAGAGTTCTTATTTCAAAAGAAATTTGATCAAAAACCATCCACAAACAAAATCGATCCAAGAATTTCGTACGTTTGAGGAGGAAAAAGAGAAAAAACGGTGAAAAAACCGAGATTTTGATCAATAAAACTTACGTGGAACTGAAGAACTTGAGTTAGAAAGCTTCCAAGGAGGATGAAATCTAGAGAGAAGCGCTCTGGAAACTTTTGAACAAAAGATTGGAGTAAAAGAAATCAAAACCCTTTTGTTCTTTATAAAAACCTAGCCGCGATCCGGATCCTCCCGAGCTTGCGATCCGGATCGGCTACCCGCAGTGAAAAAACTGCGTTCGGGATCCGGATCGGCAGGTCCAATCCGGATCGTCAGCCCGCAGGAGAAAACCTGCGTTCGGGATCCGGATCACCTTGCCCGATCCGGATCGGCCCCAACTTTTTCTTTAGAAAAATTTCAGAGAAATTCAAGAAAAACCAGAAAAAGATTGTAAGCACAAAGGTGTATCAACTTTAAACAAAAAAGCATCGTTTCACACAACAAGAATTAGATTATGCCAAATCTATCAGTAATATCCAAAAATGAAACGAAAATTTACAAGAATTAAATCCCTTAAAGTTGAACACATTCAATTACATCTAACTTGATCTTATGAGTAATGCCTTTATCAAATAATCAATTCGGTAAAGAAAATGAAATACAAAGATCAATAGATGTTTGAAATCCCAAATATGGTAGATAATATTTCTAGACAATCTGTTGAAGAGAGTGGCTCTTTGAGCATCTTTCTTTAAAAACCCACCTTATACCAACCTTGAAATTTGACAGAGTCAAGTATTTCAACATGCATTTTACTTAATCAAAAATTTGAACAACCATGCTTGGTATACATGTGGTAGCTGCACACAATACTCGGACGACCGAGGTGGTAGCTCTTTCCTCCATGTGGTGGTAGTTTTCACACTCCTCATTGGGATGTAACTCTTTCCACATCTTTTGAGCATTTTACATTATCTTTGACTCCCCCTCAATTGGCTATCAATTATTTAAGATATAAAGTATTCAACCAAAAATTGATCTCGATTTCATACTCGACTAAACAGTCAAATAAGATAATGACTATACCAAGAGATCATTGAGAGAGAAATTGACTTTGATCACTTTAGAAGATGATTTAATTAACATAAACGATCATTGCAACAATGAAATATTATGATGGCAAAAGCATAATAAATTTCTAAATGTGTGAACAGATGCAATTAAAGTCAATTAAGATCTATGCTCAATTACTATCCTATGTATAAACATAGATATTGAATAGAACAAAACAAATACAAAACCTATTTTAAGCAAAGGTTTCAAAAAGAAGTTTATTTCAAAGAAAGCATACCAATTGCTTTTCGCAAATGAATAAAACGTTTTTGATCCAAAGGTTTTGTTAAAAAGTCAGCTAATTGATCTTCAGTTGAAATATATGAAAGTTGAAGAGTATTTGATTCAACTAGCTCTCTAAGAAAATGATATCTAAGTTCAATATGTTTTGTTCTAGAGTGCAACACAGGGTTTTTAGAAATGTTAATAGCACTTGTGCTGTCACAAAGAATTGTTACCGAAGATGCTGAAATGCGGAAGTCACTCAATACGCTTTTCATCCAAATGAGTTGAGTTGAGCAACTTCCAGCTGAAATGTATTCCGCTTCGGCAGTCGAGAGTGCTATGCAATTCTGCTTTTTACTGTGCCATGCAACAAGGCAATGGCCAAGATAGAAGCATGCACCACTCGTGCTTTTTCCGATCATCCACTGATCCTGCCCAATCGGCATCTGAGTATCCAACAATGTCCAGACTTGTTCCCATAGGATACCAAATTCCGAAATTAATTGATCCTTTGATGTACCGGATGATCCGTTTCACCGCTTTCAGGTGAACCTCCTTTGGTGCTGATTGATATCTCGCGCACATCCCAACACTAAAGGATATATCCGGGCGACTAGCCGTGAGGTAAAGTAGACTTCCAATCATACTTCTATACAGTTTTCCTCGTCTACATTCTCACTATGTGATTCACTTCCCAAGTCCCTTGTGGCTAGTTCCCATTGGAGTTGGAAAATCTTTACAATTTTCTAGATCAAACTTTTTGACCAACTCCAGTGCATACTTGGATTGACTCAAGTGAATACCTTCATCATTTTGTTTAATTTGCAATCCAAGAAAATAAGACAGTTCGCCCATCATGGACATCTCAAATTCGCTTTCCATGGTCTCCGCGAATTTAGAAGCATCATTATCTTTTGTTGCACCAAATACAATGTCATCGACATAGATTTGTGCTATAATGAAATTATTTGATAATGCTTCACAAAGAGAGTCCTGTCAGCTCCCCCTCGAGTATAGCCCTTCTCCAAAAGGTGCTTTGTTAACCTTTCGTACCATGCTCGCGGTGCTTGTTTCAGACCGTAAAGAGCCTTTTTCAAACGAAAAACATGGTTAGGTTGTTTATGATCTACAAAACCTTTCGGTTGAGCTACATAAACTTCCTCATTTAAAAACCCATTTAGAAATGCGCTCTTGACGTCCATTTGAAATAATTTGATTTTAAAATGACAAGCAATAGCAAACAATATACGAATGGACTCGAGTCTAGCTACAGGGGCGAAAGTTTCGTCAAAGTCTATACCTTCTACTTGAGAGTAGCCTTGAGCAACTAGTCGTGCCTTGTTCCTGATGATAGTACCATCTTCATCTTTCTTGTTCTTGAAGATCCATTTGGTACCTATCACATTATGTTGCTTTGGAGGCTTCGTTAATTCCCAGACTTTGTTTCGCTCAAATTGATGGAGCTCTTCCTGCATTGCTTTAATCCAGTAGTCATCCTGAAGAGCTTCATCTATTGTCTTTGGTTCGATTAAAGAATACGTAGCAAGCAAAATCCGCAAACCAACTGCCTTCGAGTTCTAACTCCTTCTTGTGGATCTCCAATGATGTTCGATTCCGGATGATCCTTGGAGATTCGTAGCGTTTGTTGAACGGAGTACTCGGAGGTACACGAGATGATTTCTGCACATCAGATAAACTAGAAGAACCATTAGATGCATCATTAATATTGGAAGTATTATTATGAGAAGATGCACTAGCAGGAGAATCATCATCTAGAGAGATATCGAGGGTAGATTTTTCAGATTCAAAATGAGAAGCTTCATCTACTTTAACATTTATAGATTCTACGATCGTCTTAGATTCAATGTTAATACTCGATATGCTCTGCTATTCGTAGAATAACCCAAAAAGATCCCTTCATCACTTCGAGAGTCGAACTTTCCAAGATTTTTCACGGTCACGTAAGATGAAACATCGACTCCCGAAGATACGAAAGTACTTGATATCCGGTTTTCTACTAAACCACAGCTCATATGGTGTATTCAAGGTTCCTGGGCGCAATACACTCTGTAATGACATAGACAGCGGTGTTCACAGCTTCAGCCCAAAAATGTAGCGGTAATTTCCGGCTATGAAGCATCACACGCGCCATCTCTTGAACAACCCTGTTTTTGCGCTCAACAACACCATTCTGCTGAGGTGTATAGGGTGCCGAGAATTCATGTTTAATGCCATTTGAAGTACAAAAGTCAATGAATTTTGAATTTATGAATTCTCCACCCCTATCACTACTAACACGAATGATCTTTTCATTCTTTTTCAAACATAATACGATGGCAAATCTCATGAAAAGAGTCAAACGTATCAGCTTTCTCTCTCAAAAATGCTACCCAAGAAAACGAGAGAAAATCATCAACCAATAAGAAAATATACCATTTACCTCCCAAAGATGGTTGACGAGTTGGCCCCATTAAATCCATGTGCAAAAGTTCCAAAGGCCGTTTTGTACCGATGTGGTTCAAGCTCTTGTGTGCAGTCCTGGACTGTTTTCCCTTTTGATAGCCACCACACACAATGTTTTGTTTAAATAAAAGTTTTGGAATCCCCTTGACCACGTCCTTATTTGAAATCTTAGCAAGTTCCTTAAAATTTATGTGACCTAGCCTTTCATGCCAAATGATTCATTACCCAAAGAAACTAGGTTACATGATTCCGAAAATTTATTAGGAACAACATAACAATTGTTTCAGATCTAACCCTTTTAAAAGAAGACTTGGTCCTTATCAGTTACAACACATTCAACAGAAGAAAAGTTAACTGAAAAACCATTGTGCGCAAAGTTGACTTATGCTTATGAGGTTAGTCTTAAGGCCATCAACAAATAACACATTATTTAGAACCGGGGCCATCTGGAATAGCTACTGTTCCCTTTCCAATAAATTTTGGAAGAACGACCGTCTCCAAAAACAACGCGTCCTCCGGAGGATTTTCTCAAGATTTTGAAAACTATTTTTGTCACCGGTCATGTGACGGGAACACCGCTATCCAGATACCAAGACGAGCTATCATATGCATGCAAGGAAATTGGAAACAAGACAAGGGAAAATTTCACCTTTGCGCACCCAAACCTTTTTGGAGTGCGTCGGTAATGGTCGTGAAGTTATATGCCAAGGTGGTAGCGTCTTGCTAAAACGATTGTTGCTCCCTTGATGAAGTCGTCTTGCGCAGTGAACTACCAGGTCTCTTTTCATTGAAAAGTTTTGCTTTGATTTCCGGTAAGGAGCCTTTTTGGTAGTTGATGCAAGAGGTGCTTGAGATGAGCGTTCGACTCCCGTCTTGCAATATCTTCTTATGTGCCCTGAAATACACACAACGAAAACATACCTTAGAGCTGACGATCCCAAGGAGGATGAGGTAGGTTTTGTTGGACGTGTTTTGTCTTGAATTCCGGTGTCGGAGGGGAGGATGATACCGACTGAGGCACAAAAACTGTCCACTCGAACTTGGACTGTTTCCAGTTTGAGTGTACCGAGGCCGAACCGATTTGTTTGACCAAGACCAAGAAGTCTATCCAAACTTACTCCTTCCTGAAGAGAATCGCTGCAAGTCATCCTTGAGTTGGAAGATGGTCTTAGTCATTTCCAGGTTATTCTGTCGGCCTCGTTGTAGAGCTTTTGAGAAAGTGATCCGCTTTATCCACCAGTTTGTATGTTCCTTCTCAAAAAGCTCATTGGACTCTTGAAGGGAAACATTTTACTTTTATCAGATATTTTCCCTTCCACTTCAAGAGCCGTTTGAGAGAGAAGTTGCCCTTTTTACATTCTTCTTCGAGATCATGCAATCTCCCTCTGCAAACTCTTGTTTGCTTAGCCACCTTTCTTTGAGTCCACTCAAAAGTCTGTGGTAGGCTAGAGCAAAATCTTCACCTTCCGAATACATCCGATTCGGTGTCCCATTGCATTCTTTTCAACAGTGGAGTCGGACCTCGATTCATGATGTACTTGCCATAAAGCACATGAATGGTGAAGATGTGGACGCGTGGGGAAATGCCGTGGAGCTCTTTCTTGTCTTCAATATTCACTTGAAGACGACTCATTTGACGTTGAGTTAGTCATCCAAGTGACGACTTTGCATCGCCTCTTCTTTGCCGGATACTTGTTAGGACACTCCGTTGCAATGTGGCCGTAGCCTCGACATTGAAGCATTGCAGTTGTCCTTCTGAAACTTTTCTTATCCTTTGAGAAGTTCTCCTGCTTTCTTGACTTGTGACTTGGAGTACCCTTGCCTTTTGTTCCACTTTCCGAGGATGGAGATTTGCTTGAATTACCCCTTCGAAGTTGCGGCGAAACTTCCTTGTCAAGAGAGCGAGCTGCTTCTCAAATTCCTCCATAGAAAGGTTCTCGTCATCGTCTGAGGAGGATGTATCCGCGTCTTCTTCCTTAGTTGTTTTCAACGCATAACCTGAAGACTTAGAAGTGGATGCTTTTCCAGAAGAATTGTTAGTATTAAAAGTCATTTCATAAGTTTGTAATGAACCAACTAATTCTTCTACACGTATTTCGTCCGGGTTGTTTAATAGTTTCAATGGCAGTAACCTTTGGGCGAAATCGTTCAGGAAGAGTTCTTAAGATTTTTCTTACAATCTTAAATTCTGGAATCTTCTCTCCCAGATTAGCACATGAGTTTACGATGTCTTGCAATCGTGTATAGTATCCGTGAAAGATTCATTTTCTGCCATCAAGATGGAGTCAAACTTGCTCGTAAGCATCTGCAGTTTCTGAATCTTCACGAGGTTAGTTCCCTCATGTGTACCTGGAGAACACTCCCAGATTTCTTTCGCAGTCTCACATGCCGAGACGCGAGAGAATTCAGTTTGAGATAAGGCATTAAAATAGCATTAATTCCCTTGGCCATTGTAAGAAGATAACTCAAACCTTCCTTGGTCCATTTCGACCTAGGTTTTAAGGTGTGAACATCAGAGATAAGTTCAGTTGGATTAGTCCATCTGATTCATTGATGCCACACCCTTTCGTGCGATGGAATATAAAAAGGCTCTTCATCCCGTACTTTCCAGTACGCATAATTTGTTCCATCAAAGAAAGGGGTCGATCGTGATTTTCCACCTTCACCATTGTTCACAACCCTATTCCCCTCTGATACACACTTGTTGGG
>JAQNDB010001760.1:0-44938 GCA_029204045.2 Tillandsia leiboldiana | reverse complement strand
AGTTGACCTAATCCGGACATACAATCAAGTTTCTTGGAACCGGTTGAAAGCCTTTGTATGTCGGATTTAGTTCATGAACTTGCTTGGTCAAAAGCTTGGTTGGTGACATGAATCTCCTCAAACTGCTTTTCAAGAAAACCAATCTTGTCCATATATGATTTTGCGTTTGTCTCCGATTGATTTACTTTTCTTGGAGGATTTTATTATCCCCAATAAAAGCGTCCTTTCCTCCTCGAGATCATGAAGTTTGATCTTTAAAGCATGATTCTCGTCTTGAACTTCAAGTCGTTGCTTCCTCAACTTCTTGATATGCTTGGCCATCTTCTTTGATTCCGCAAGAAGTTGTTGATATGCCTCAACGAGTTCTTCTTCGTCCGACTCCCCCTCACTTGATGACTCTCCGCCGGATGTTTGTTTCTGCAAAATCAAAGGAGTAGAGTCAGTGACTAAAGATGATAAACACACATTAGAAGAGGATTGAGAGGCATGAGAAGCAACGACTTTTTCCTCTTTACTTGAGGTCGATTCATTAGAAGTAGAATCGTCCCAAGTTTTCGCTTGCAAAGCCTTCTTTTTATATGATTTCGGAGAAGGACAATCCGTTGAAAATGGCCGTAGCCTTTGCATCGATAGCATTGGATTTCCCCTTCGAAATCATCTTTTTCTTTTTCTTTAGAAGGTTTTGCAAAGCTTTTGAGGTAGAGGATTTAGAACCCGATGATCCTTTAGATGGTTTCGTGGATGAAGATCCATCGGTTCGATTCTTCCAAAATTCCGACGAAATTTCTTTGTGATCCGCGCCAATTGTTCTTCAAAATCGGCAAAAGAGATTTCATCGTCGGAACTTGATTCGCTATCTTCTTCCTTTGTTGATTTGAATGCAATACCTGTAAGCTTAGAAGAAGACTTGGAAGAAACTTGATTAGTAGGAAAAGTCATTTCATAAGTTTGCAAAGCACCTACTAATTCCTCTACACTCATCTCATCCGGATGACTAACGGTTTCAATGGCGGTAACCTTTGCCCTAAACCGTTCCGGAAGAGTCCGAAGTATCTTTCTTACAATTTTCGACTCCGGGATCTTTTCTCCTAAATTAGCACATGTATTGATTACATCTTGAAGTCTAGTGTAATAATCTGTAAACAATTCATGCTCTTCCATATGAATAGAGTCAAATTGACTTGTAAGCATCTGGAGCTTTTGAATTTTTACAAGATTAGTACCCTCATGTGTAATTTTGAGAATATCCCAAATTTCCTTCGCGGTTTCACACGCGGAAATTCGTGTGAACTCAGTCGAGGAAAGAGAATTAAATAAAGCGTTCATACCTTTCCCATTGTAAGAAGATCTTTCAAATTCCTCTTTGGACCATCTAGAGCGAGGTTTTGGGGTAGTAGAATTTCCTACTTCCTCAACAGGATGCACCCAACCGTATTCCACGGATTGCCATACCCGCTCATCAATTGCGATGAGAAAAGCTCTCATCCGCACTTTCCAATAAGCATAATTAGTCCCATCAAAAAGAGGAGGTCTATAAAATATTACCACTTTCACCCGACATGATAGATAAACCTAAAACCCGCTCTGATACCAATTGTAGGTTTTATAGGATCCACAAGGATCTAAATAGGTACTATCAAACAACTAGAGGGGGGTGTGATAGGTGTAATACTTATAAAACCAAATCTCAGTGCAAAATAAAACCAATGCGGAAAATAAAAACAGCACACCGAGATATACGTGGAAACTCCAATCCAGGAGAAAAACCACGGGACCAACACGCAATAACAATCCACTAAGAATAGAAGAATAACAAGGTGATTACCGACTCCACGGACTCAAACCCTCCTTCAGCTTCTTCGGACCTTGCGCTGACCGATTGGATGTCCACGCAATAACAATCCCTAAGAAAGAAGAATACAAGGTGATTACCGTCTCCACGGATTTAACCCCTCCTTCAATTTCTTCGGACCTTGCGCTCCACCGATTGCACGTCCACTGCACACGTTCGAATCCACGAACGCCACTCGAATCCACGAGCACACGTTTCGAATCCACGAAACGCCTTTAGCACACCGAATCCACGATGCCACGTCGAATCCACGACGCAAACTCAGTCGATAAGAATATTGGCTTCGATGGTGATCCTTTGCTTAGATTATCATGAAACCATGGGAAAATCTCTAAGCAAAGATTAGATCAATTCGACAAAAGATATGTTCTTGAAAGAACCGTCGAATTGACCTAAAAGAGGCTATAAAGAAGAACGAAAAACCTAGCCTCTAGGGTTGCTCTCAAGTGTTTTATAAATTGATCGGCCGTACTCCCCACGTTTTTGAGAAACCCTAAATGTCTATTTATAGTTTAGAAACCTTTGGAAAGAGATAAGAATCAAAAACTTACCTTATCTGGAAATTTTCAGGACGGCGATCCGGATCGGATTTACTGCGATCCGGATCGTCGTAACGAGTCAGGCGATTCCAGAAAAAACAGGGTTCGGGATCCGGATTGAAGGCCCGATCCGGATCGTTCATGTATTCCAACAAAACCCATGTTCGGGATCCGGATCGAATGACCTTGGATCCGGATCGGATTGCCATGAACAAGCACCCTTCGGGATCCGATTGGACTGTCTGATCCGGATCCTGAACATGTCCCATGTCCAGTTTTTGATTTTTATGCAATTAAAATTCATCCAAGTGTTTCTACACTATAAGAAAGATTCGGATCACCAAATTATTTAGTTAAACATACCTGATCCTATTGAATACTTTCTTCTTGAGATTGATGTAACTGATCCACATTCTTCTTCAACTTCAATTTTCAAGACTCAAGACACTGAGTTTCACTTGAGCTCTTGTTGAATCTTCTCTAAGTCTTGATTCTGATTGCTGATTGACTTTGATCCCTTTAAGACTCCGACTCAACTCATGACATGACTCACGAATATGCCAACACAAAATGCCGTAACAACCCTAGCCGCCTATCCTCTCCCTTTTCCTAAAGTCCTCCATAATTAATCGTTCTCGATCTTCGGAGATTGCTAGCACAATTTGAAGATTGATTCATCCTCCTTACATCGACGCAAGAATTAATTTGTGATCGGATCGCGAATCAAGGAGATCGATTTTCGATCAAGGGCGTAATTCGTGTGGCAAAGTAGAGGCCGGGTGCGTGCGCGCTATCAGGACGAACAATTTTTACCAACGATCGTCGGTTCGCGGTGATCTCGACCCCGCAGAAACAAGGTAAATTAAATCCTAATGATGAGATCACTTAGATACCTTTTTATTATCTAAAACAAACATGAGGTGATCTTGGTTTAAAGAAAAATTTTAATTGCGTTTTTTTCTTACGCTGCGCATATCCGTATTTTTCTTATAGTTTCTTCTTTTCCCTGTCCCCGTCTCTCCGTCTCGTTTCCTACGGCCGTTTCTTGAATGGAGGGAAAAGGGGTTTGGGGTTTTTTCCCCGCCGCCCCCCGATCGGAAATAAAGATACGAAGAGAATTTTAAAATTAACCCCAGTCACAACCCCGCCTTTTGAAATTGAACAAGGGGTCCAGATCACCTCGAAAAACGTGCGCGCCAGCACGCATTCCGATGCACCCAAGCTGATAGGAAACTTCAAAATTATTTCTGGGAGATTCTCGGGGTCGGAATTCAAATCGATTGTGCCACCGTTCACGGCGTTTTGCGGGCTCTACCATCTAAAATACCCGCAAACCCCGACGGTCAGCCCATAAATTCTCGACTTCCAAACCCCCCCCCTAACAACTAAAAAGATTCAGTTAAGACCAAAACGGAAAACCGGAAGGTCGAGGTATTACCAAAAATATTAAAATAACCTAAAACCTAAATAACATAAAAAGTCTGATCGCAAGGGTCCCGTCGATCGCCTCGAAAAGCGTGCTGGCCACTTATCACGGATTCCTGGTGCACAACTCAAAGGTAAACGCTTGTGACCCCCATTCCGGGAGATCCGTAAATCGGAATCCGAATCCGATCGCTTTGCCGTTCTCCTCCATTTCTGAGCTCAAATGCAGAAAAATCCGCGGTACAGGCCAGTCCAGTACAGAAAACACAGTGAAAAGCTTCCCCAACAATTCCGTCATAAAAAAGGTATTCAAACGCATTGGAACACCAGGACTCTACATCACTCACCTCGTTAAACAAGTTTCGTCCTCGAAACTTAATCCTGGTCCGCAACGAGTAAAACTGGGTAGCACTCTTTCATCTTTGACTCCAGTTCCCACGTCGCTTCGCGTTCTTCCTGGTGGCTCCACAGCACCTTCGCATAGGGGATCGTCCGGCTGCGCCTCTTTTTTGTCCTCACCGTGCTAAGATCCGCACCGGTGTCTCATCGAAGCTCAGGTCCTCTCTAAGTTCAACAGCAGTAATCATCCAGCATTCGAATCAGTACGCAGGTCGAAGCATATCTTCGAGAATTCGGATCGCTCGCTCGTACTGTCCGTTCGTCTGGGGGTGAAACGCCGTGCTGAAGTGTGGGTTTAGTCTCAAGAGCTCATAGTAGACTTTGCCAAAGGTTCGACACGAGCCGAGTGTCTCTAGTCCACGTCGTATGGATGTGGGAAAAGATCCGACTTCATCAGTCGATCCACTGTGACTCAAACCGCAGTTGGGTTATGTATAATTGGATCTAAATAGGGAAAAACACCTAGAGGGGGGTGAATAGGTGTAACCATAAACACTCAAAAAATCATTGCGCAATAAACCAATGCGGAAATGAAAATAACACGCAGGATTTTTACGTGGAAAACTCCAAAACCGGAGTAAAAACCACGGGACCGATCACACGGCGAAATCCACTAGAATTAAAACACGTACAAGGTGATTTACCGTACACACTTACGACTCACCTTTTCCATACGCTACTAGTTGATCTTCTCCGCTCGCTCCGCAACGCTTCTCGAATCCACGATCTGCGCCCAACGCCGAATCACGGCGTCCAACGTCGAGTCCACGACGTCCGACCGAATCCACGGTCTTCACCCAATAGCACGCTTCGAATCCACAACGTACGTCGCTTCGAATCCACGGAGCGTTGCACCTTGAATCCACAAGGCCACGCGAGTCCACGCGCCGATTTTGGGAAAATCGTTGTTTTTGGTGGTGATGATCCGCCGAATACTTAGATTAGAATAGATCGGAAATACCATCTAAGTATTCATTAATTTGATTCTACTCAAAATCTGAATTTGGAAAACCTAGAATCAAATTAATCAATATAGATGAGAAACATAGAATTTAATCTATTGATTCCCTTTTCTTCTCTATATGTGGATTTTTCTATTTCGGTCGTCTTTTTCGTGTTACCCTAAAATGAATCATAGGGTCTATTTATAGGTTAGAACCGTTTGAAGAAGATAAGCATAAAAAACTAACTATTTCTCTGGAATTTTACAGGACGACGGTCCGGACTGGAATGGGGCGTTCCGGACTGTCTCAGCGAAACAGACATTTCCAGAAAAGACGACATTCGGTCCGGACTGAAATCCACGGTCCGGACTGTTCACATTTCTTGCAAATTCCACGTTCGGGGTCCGGACTGAAATTCCCAGGGTCCGGACTGGAATTATGCACGAACTAACCTATGTTCGGGGTCCGGACTGTAAAGCCCGATCCGGACTCTGAACATATGGATGTCCAGTTTTTTTTTTATTGCAATAAAAAATTCATCCAAGTGTTTCTACACTATAAGAAGTATTCGGATCATCAAAATTAATAATTAAACGTACCTGATCCTTTTGAATTCTTCTTTCTTGAGATTGATATATGATCCACTCCACTTTCTTCATCTTCAATCTTCAAGACTTAACCAATTTCACGAAATACGCCAACTCAAATTCCGTAACAATCTCCCCCCCCTTTGGCGGTTTCGTGACAAAACACAAATCCACTCAGAAAATTCAAAAATATATTTTTGTTGATATCACCATACAACAAAAATTTACATTGAAGATCCAAATAAAGATAAATACATGAGTTAAACTCCTAAAACAGACTCTAGACTTAGACATCTGTATTCTCTGCAAAAGAAATCATTCTTGACACAAAAGATCGTTAGTAACCCCTCAAGAATTTTCAACAATCAAAACCAAATACAGAGATAGAGTTTATACTCATCATGACATTTTCAAATTCAGATATGTAAGAGACTCACAATCAAAATCGACATATCTTCTAAGCAATAAAAATCCAAATGTCACAGAAAGTTAGTCAACAAGCAACTTGTTAGTTATATACATGCTCAAATAGTTAGTCGATAGTTAGCTGAGGCATGCATCAATCACAATATAAAACCAAAGTTGAGTTATATTACCTTTCAAGGTTTCATGTTCACACAATGTTCATGTTCAAAGTTCTCTTTCTCTTTCTCTCTCTCCCCCTTTTTGTCACAAAATTCAGCCAAAATCACAAAATGAAGGAGAGTTAAAAAAGTTCAAATGATACGAAAAATAAGACAAAGCTGAGAACGAAAAGAAAGTAAAACTGAACTAAAAGCTGCAAAAAGAAAAGAACCGTTAGACAAAAGAATTAAGCATCTGAATCTGATTCATCCGAGGCGCTAACATCCCATTTTTGAAAACATCCTCTTCATCAGCTTTTCATTGAAGAGACTGTTTTAGTTAAAGTGATCTGAGATGCAGTAATCAATTCAGTTCCTTTTCACTACCTGATTTCTTCTTTCATTTCAATGAATTCATTTGACATTCGCTCTTGCTCGTTGGAGAGACGTTGCTGTTCTTTATAAATAGAAGTCACCGAGGCATCATCATCTTGGTGGAAGGAGGTGCTCGTTTTGTGCTGAGTGCTGGTGGACTGAAGTTGTTGCTGCTTATAAATTGAGGTGACCATGCCTCATTATCTGGCGCGGGTGCTTGTCGTGACGGAGATGTAGATGTGCCGACGCAAGGTTTCTTTCCGGATAAGGAGTTGGAGTAACATGGGGTAGTCTATGAAGAGATTTGACAATGGTGGATTCATTTATCATTCCCAAACATGTTGATATGATGTTGAGCTGATGTCAATCTGAAACCTTTTTAAGATCCTCATAATTATCAAAGGAAAGGAAGTCTTTCGGAGGGATGATGATGCTCAATATCTAGACATTCTATTCCAATTTGTAAGTGGGGGTTCATGTTCAACCCCCGGCTTCAGAAGGATGACCTAGGAGATACAAGAATAGTAGTCGATCCCATCTTACCACCTTTGTTTGCATGTTAGGGAGAATGTTGTAACACGTGATGAAGTTGAGAAACCGGTATTCAAGCCGGAGTTGTTTGGATTTAATAGTTTTACCATCTGTCGATTCAGTTCCTTCCAAACAAATTCCTTTTAAACGGTTTGCCACATGGCGTTCGTCAAACTTCTTCCCGTTAAGTAGTTGATCCCCGATTTGTTGGATTCCATTCCAAGGACTTCGCCGATTAACTGCGGAGTTATTTTGAGTCTCATCCCTTGGTGTTTGTGTAAAACTGCATCGAACCATGTTCATCTTCCTGAAGATGTCTTGCATTGGTGTAAAGGTTCTCACACGATGCAAACAATACCCAAGTAATTTCCGGGAATCTACAAACTTGAATAGATTAGCTTGTTCAATTAGAATCCCGAACTCTGGTGAGTGATCCCGAAGAGCACCAATATTGACATGTCGTTCCCCGATGCATTCCGATGTTCAAATGCCCTAAGACGGTCAGTATTAATGAACACTTCTTTCCAAGCGAGGCGGAGAATCCGGAACTATTGGTTCGTTGAACATCAACATCTCGCGCTCGTTCAAAGCGTCGAGCTAGTCTTTTCCTTTTCACCGAGATGGATTGGTGAAGTCATTGGGGGCTTTTCCTCTATCCATGGTAGTTTTCCTTTCGATGTGTCAGAACCTTTCGTGTTTGTCTTATCAGCCTTTTCTTCTTCAGTCATTAATTCGTCCCAATTTACTTCATCCTTTCTTGTTCAGACTCCGAATCTTCAAGTTGAACACGTTCTCCTTTTTTAAAAGGTTTCTTCTTCGCTCTCTTTAATTTATTGATTGCTCTTGTGTGTACCATTGCAACCAGTAGGAAGATATCCATGAAAACTTCATTGCTGCAAGTTCTTAAGAGAGAAGAGTCCTGTGAGCACACCTCAAGAACACGAGAAAAAATTGTTTATTTTCAAAAATTTGAAAAATTGTACCTAAACAATCATTATCGTGTAGAGAGGACTAGGGATCAAATTAGTTTTTGCAAAAAAAAATTTTAAAATAGATCAATTCCATGATTTTCAAAAATTCTCAAAAATATGCCATAAAACCGAATTTTAGAAATCGAAGGCCAAAAATCCGTTATCATGAGAATACCTAGCATATAATCAAAACTAATCTACCCAGAGTTCTTATTTCAAAAGAAGTTT
The DNA here is from genome assembly GCA_029204045.2 of Tillandsia leiboldiana. Lineage (NCBI taxonomy): Eukaryota > Viridiplantae > Streptophyta > Magnoliopsida > Poales > Bromeliaceae > Tillandsia > Tillandsia leiboldiana. The sequence goes on along the minus strand of JAQNDB010001760.1, from coordinate 36,524 downwards.
GATCAAAAACCATCCACAAACGAAAAAGATATGAGAATTTTCATCACGTTTTGAGAGAAATATAGTAAACCTGTGAAAAAACCGAGTTTTGATCAAGTAAACTCACTTGGAACCGAAGAAATCTGAGTTGGAAGGACTCAAAAAGCTTGATGATCTAGAGAGAGAAGCTCTGGCACTCTTGAACAAAAGATTGTAGTAAAAGAAATCAAATCCCTTTTGTTCTAAATAAAAACCTAGCCGCGGTCCGGACTGCCTGAAGAATCCAGTCCGGATCGGCTAAACGCAGGATTTCCTGCGTTCGGGATCCGGATCGGATAATCCAGTCCGGATCGGCTCCAAACTTTTTCTTTAGAAAAATTTTGAAAAATTCTAGAAAATCCAGAAAAAGATTGTAAGCACTTTTGTGTATCAACTTTAAATAAAAATCATCGTTTCATAATAAAAGAAATAGATTATGTTAAATCTATCAATAACATCCAACAAACGAAACGAAAATTTATAAAAATTAAATCCCTTAAAGTTGAACAACTTCAATCACATCTAACATGATCTTATGAGTAATGCCTTTATCAAATCATCAATTTGGTAAAGAAAATGAAATACCAAGATCAATAGATGTTTGAAATCCCAGATAAGTTAGATAATATATCTAGTCAATTTATTGTAAGGAATGGCTCTTTGAGCATCTTTCAATAAAAATCCCACCTTATACCAACCTTGGAATTTGACAGAGTCAAGTATTCCAAAAAGCATTTTATTTAATCAACTCGAACAACCATGCTTGGTATACATGTGGTAGCTGCACACAGTACTCGGACGACCGAGGTGGTAGCTCTTTCCTCCATGTGGTGGTAGTTTTCACACTCCTCATGGGATGTAACTCTTTCCACATCTTTTGAGCATATTACATTTTTCTTTGACTCCCCCTCAATTGGCTATCAATTATTTAAAATATAAAGTATTCAACCAAAGATTGATCTCGATTTCATACTCGACTAAATAGTCAAATAAGATAAAAACTATACCAAAAGATCATTGAGAGAGAAATTGACTTTGATCAAAACAAAGATGATTTAATTAACATAAATGATCATTGCATCAAATGAATTATTATGATATCCAAAGCAAAATAAATTTCTAAATAGACGAAAAGATGCTATTAAAGTCAATAATACACATGCTCAATTAATGTTCTATTGTACAAACATAGATAAAGAACAAAAACACAAAAACAAAACCTAACCTAAGCAAAAGTTTCAAAAAGAGGTTATTTCAAGGAAACCATTCCAATTGCTTTACGCAAATGAATAAAACGTTTTTGATCCAAAGGTTTTGTTAAAAAGTCAGTTAATTGATCCTCAGTTGAAATGTAGGAAAGTTGAAGAATATTTGATTCAACTAGCTCTCTAAGAAAATGATATCTAAGTTCAATGTGTTTTGTTCTTGAGTGCAACACAGGGTTTTTGGAAATGTTTATAGCACTGGTGTTGTCACAGAGAATCGTTATCGAAGTTGCTGAAATTCGGAAGTCGCTCAACACATTTTTCATCCAAATGAGTTGGGTTGAACAACTACCCGCTGAGATATATTCCGCTTCGGCAGTCGAGAGTGCAATGCAGTTTTGCTTTTTACTATGCCACGCAACAAGGCAATGGCCAAGATAAAAACATGCACCACTCGTACTCTTCCGATCATCCACTGATCCTGCCCAATCGGCATCTGAGTATCCTACAATATCTAGACTTGTTCCCATAGGATACCAAATTCCAAAATTTATTGTCCCTTTGATGTACCGGATGATCCGTTTCACCGCTTTCAGGTGAACCTCCTTTGGTGCTGATTGATATCTCGCGCAGATCCCAACACTAAAGGATATGTCCGGGCGACTAGCCGTAAGATAAAGTAGACTTCCAAACATGCTGCGATAAAGTTTCTCGTCTACATTCTCACTAAGAGATTCACTTCCTAATCCCTTATTGCTAGTTCCCATTGGAGTCGGAAAATCTTTAGAATTTTCTAAACCAAACTTTTTGACCAACTCCATTGCATACTTGGATTGACACAGATGGATGCCATCGTCACTTTGTTTCACTTGCAATCCAAGAAAATATGTCAATTCGCCCATCATGGACATCTCAAATTCGCTTTCCATGATTTTAGCGAATCTAGAAGCATCATTATCTCTTGTTGCACCAAATACGATGTCATCGACATAGATTTGTGCTACAATGAAGTTATCTTGATAATGCTTCACAAAGAGAGTCCTATCTGCTCCCCCTCGAGTATAGCCCTTCTCCAAAAGGTGCTTCGTCAACCTTTCGTACCACGCTCGCGGTGCTTGTTTTAGACCGTAAAGAGCTTTTTTCAAACGAAAAACATAGTTAGGTAGTTTAAGGTCTACAAAACCTTTCGGTTGAGCCACATAAACTTCCTCATTTAAAAACCCATTTAAAAACGCGCTCTTAACGTCCATTTGAAAAAGTTTTATTTTAAAATGACAAGCAATTGCAAATAGGATACGAATGGACTCGAGTCTAGCTACAGGGGCGAAAGTTTCATCAAAGTCTATACCTTCTATTTGAGAGTAGCCTTGAGCAACTAAACGTGCTTTGTTCCTGATGATGGTACCATCCTCATTTTTCTTGTTCTTGAAAATCCATTTAGTACCAATCACATTGTGTTGCTTCGGAGGCTTTGTTAGTTCCCAGACTTTGTTTCGTTCAAACTGATGGAGCTCTGCCTGCATTGCTTCAATCCAGTAGTCATCCTGAAGAGCTTCATCGACGTTCTTTGGTTCGATTAAGGAAACGTAACAAGCGAATCCACAAATCAACTGACTCCTTCTTGTGGGTCTCCAATAATGTTTGATTCAGGATGATCCTTGGAGATTCGTAACGTTTGAGGTAACGGAGTAGTCGGAGGTACATGAGATGATTCCTGCACATCAGATTAACTTGAAGAATCATTAGATGCATCATCATTATCGGAAGAATTGTTATGAGAAGATGCATTTGCAGGAGCATCATCATCAAGAGAGATATCAAGGGTAGATTTATCAGATGCAAAGTGAAAAGCTTCATCTACTTTAACATTTATAGATTCTACAATCGTTTTAGATTCTAAGTTAAATACCCGATATGCTCTACTGTTTGTAGAATAACCCATAAAGATCCCTTCGTCACTTCGAGAGTCAAATTTTCCAAGATTTACGCGGTCACGTAAAATGTAACACCGACTCCCAAAGATACGAAAATATTTGATGTTCGGTTTTCTACAAAACCATAGTTCATATGGTGTATTTAAAGTTCCCGGGCGCAAATAAACTTGATTAATAACATAGACTGCAGTGTTCACAGCTTCAGCCCAAAAATATAACGGTAAATTTCGGCTATGAAGCATAACACGTGCCATCTCTTGTACAACCCTGTTTTTGCGCTCAACTACACCATTCTGTTGAGGTGTATAGGGTGCTGAGAATTCATGTTTAATGCCGTTGGAAGTGCAAAAATCAATGAATTTAGAATTTATGAATTCTCCACCTCTATCACTTCTAACACGAATGATCTTTTCATTCTTTTCAATCATAATACGATAGCAAATCTCGTGAAAAGAATCAAAAGTATCAGCTTTCTCTTTTAAAAATGCTACCCATGAGTATCTAGAGAAATCATCAACCAATAAGAAAATATACCATTTACCTCCCAAAGATGGTTGACGTGTTGGCCCCATTAAATCCATGTGCAAAAGTTCCAAAGGCCGTTTTGTACCAACGTGGTTCAAGTTCTTGTGTGCAGTCCTAGATTGTTTTCCCTTTTGGCACCCACCACACACAATGTTTTGTTTAAGTGAAAGTTTAGAAACACCCTTAACCACGTCTTTGTTTGAAATTCTAGCAAGTTCCTTAAAATTTATGTGACCTAGCCTTTCATGCCAAAGAGTTTCATTATTCAAAGAGGCTAAGTTGCAATTTTATGAAATTTTATTAGGAACAACATAACAATTGTTTTCAGATCTAATCCCCTTTAAAAAGAAAACATGGTCCTTATCAGTTACAACACATTCAACAGATGAAAAGTTAACTGAAAAACCATTGTCGCAAAGTTGACTTATGCTAATGAGATTAGTCTTAAGGCCATCAACAAATAACACATTGTTCAGAATCGGGCCATCTGGAATAGCTACTGTTCCTTTTCCAACAATTTTGGAAGATCGACCATCTCCGAAAACTACTAGTCCTCCAGAGATTTTCTCAAAATTTTGAAAGCAGTTTTTGTCACCGGTCATGTGACGGGAACAACCGCTATCCAGATACCAAGACGAATTATCATACGCATGCAAGGAAATATTAGTAACAAGACAAGGGAAGATTTCACCTTTGCGCACCCAAACCTTTTTGAACCGTGTTGGCAATGATCGTGAAGTTATTCTCCTTGGTGAAAGCGTCTTGTTAGATTGATTGCTGCTCCTTGATGATGTCGTCTTGCGAGATGAACTACCAAGGCTCTTTTCCTTCGAATAATTTGCATTTGATTTATGAGGAATCACCTTTTTGGTAGTCGTTGCAAGAAGTGCTTGAGTTGAGCGTTTGGCTCCCATCTTGCAATTTCTCCTTATGTGCCCTGAAAAACCACAACGAAAACATACCTTAGTGCTTGACGATCTCGAAGAGGATGAAGTAGGCTTGTTGTCGTTGTTTGTCGTGAATTCCGGTGTCGGAGGAGGAGATACCAACTGGGGCACAAAATCTGTCCCAACCGAACTAAAATTGTCTTTAGTTCGATTGTATCCGAGGCCGAATTTATTTGTTTGGCCAAGACCAAGAATCTTATCCAACTTACTCCTTCCAGAAGAAAATTGCTTTAAATCATCATTGAGTTGGAAAATGGTCTCCGTCATTTCCATTTTTTCCTGTCGAGCCTCGCCGTAGAGCTTCAAGAAGTAGTTCGCTTTGTTCACCATATCTACATAATTCTTCTCGAAATGCTCATTAGACTCTTGAAGGGAAACATTTACTTTAATCAGATTATCCCTTTCCACTTCAACAGCGTTTGAGAGAGAAGTTGCCCTTTTTGCTTCTTCTTCGAGATCCTGCAATCTCCTTCTCAAACTCTTGTTTTGCTTTGCCAGTTTCTTTGAATCCCTCAGAAGTTTATGGTAGGCAAGAGCAAAGTCTTCACCTTCCGAATTATCCGATTCATCGTCCGTTGCAATCTTTTCAACAGTGGGGTTGGACAGTGAGTCGGATGTACTTGCCATTAAGCACATGAAGGGTGAAGATGTGGACGCGTGGAATGCCGTTGCGTTGTTCTCTTCATCACTTGAAGATGACTCATTTGTCGTTGAGGTGTCATCCCAAGTGACGGCCTGCATCGCCTTCTTCTTGGAGGGATTCTTATTTGGACACTCCGTTGAGATATGGCCGTATCCTCGGCACTTGAAGCACTGGACTTGTCCTTCTGAGCTTTTCTTATCCTTTGAAAAACTCTCTTGCTTTCTTGACTTTTGCCTTGAAAAACCTTTGCCTTTCTTCCACTTTCCGGAGGATGAGGTTTTACTTGAATTACCCCTTCGGAAATTTCGGCGAAATTTCCTTGTCAAGAGAGCGAGCTGCTTCTCAAAGTCCTCCATAGATAGGTTCTCGTCATCGTCTGAGGAGGATGAATCCGCGTCTTCTTCTTTTGTTGTTTTCAACGCATAACCTGAAGACTTAGAAGAGGATGCTTTTCCAGAAGAATAGTTAGTAGGAAATGTCATTTCATAAGTTTGTAATGAACCAACTAATTCTTCTACACGGATTTCGTCCGGGTGTTTAATAGTTTCAATGGCCGTAACCTTGGATCGAAATCTTTCAGGAAGAGTCCTTAAAATTTTTCTTACAATTTTAAATTCTGGAATTTTCTCTCCCAAGTTAGCACATGTGTTTACGATGTCTTGCAATCGTGTATAATAATCTGTGAATGATTGATTTTCTGCCATGAAAATAGAGTCAAACTTGCTCGTAAGCATTTGCAGTTTTTGAATCTTCACTAGGTTAGTTCCCTCATGTGTAACTTGAAGAACACCCCAGATTTCTTTAGCAGTCTCACATGCCGAGACGCGAGAGAACTCAGTTTGTGACAAGGCATTAAATAAAGCGTTAATTCCTTTGCCATTGTAAGAAGATAAATCAATCTCTTCCTTGGTCCATTTCGACCTAGGTTTGATGGTGCGAACATCAGCAATAATTTCAGTTGGATTAGACCATCCTAATTCAATTGATTGCCACACCCGTTCGTCGATGGAAATTAAAAAGGCTTTCATCCGTATTTTCCAGTAGGCATAATTTGTTCCATCGAATAACGGAGGTCTGTTGATGTTTCCACCTTCAGCCATTGTTTACAACCCTATTCCCGCTCCGATACCACTTGTTGGGTTATGTATAATTGGATCTAAATAGGGGAAAAAACACCTAGAGGGGGGTGAATAGGTGTAAACCATAAACACTCAAAAAATCATTGCGCAATTAAACCCAATGCGGAAATGAAAATAACACGCAAGATTTTTACGTGGAAAAACTCCAAACCGGAGTAAAAAACCACGGGACCGATCACACGGCGAAATCCACTAGAATTAAAACACGTACAAGGTGATTTACCGTACACACTTACGACTCAACCTTTTCCATACGCCCCTAGTTGATCTTCTCCGCTTGCTCCGCAACGCTTCTCGAATCCACGATCTGCGCCCAACGCCGAATCCACGGCGTCCAACGTCGAGTCCACGACGTCCGACCGAATCCACGGTCTTCACCCAATAGCACGCTTCGAATCCATGAACGTACGTCGCTCCGAATCCACGAGAACGGTTGCACCTTGAATCCACAAGGCCACGCGAGTCCACGCGCCGATTTTGGGAAAATCGTTGTCTTTGGTGGTGATGATCCGCCGAATACTTAGATTAGAAATAGATCGGAAATACCATCTAAGTATTCATTAATTTGATTCTACTCAAAATCTGAGTTTGGAAAACCTAGAATCAAATTAATCAATATAGATGAAGAAACATAGAATTTAATCTATTGATTCCCTTTCTTCTCTATATGTGGATTTTTCTATTTCGGTCGTATTTTTCCGTGTTACCCTAAAATGAATCATAGGGTCTATTTATAGGTTAGAAACAATTGGAAGAAGATAAGCATCAAAAACTAACTATTTCTGGAATTTTACAGGACGACGGTCCGGACTGGAATGGGCGGTCCGGACTGTCTCAGCGAAACAGACAATTTCCAGAAAAGACGACATTCGGGGTTCGGACTGAAATCCACGGTCCGGACTGTTCATGCATTTCTTGCAAATTCCACGTTCGGGGTCCGGACTGAAATTCCCAGGGTCCGGACTGGAATTATGCACGAACTAACCTATGTTCGGGGTCCGGACTGTAAAGCCCGATCCGGACTCTGAACATATGGAATGTCCAGTTTTTGATTTTTATGCAATAAAAAATTCATCCAAGTGTTTCTACACTATAAGAAGTATTCGGATCATCAAAATTAATTAATTAAACGTACCCGATCCTTTTGAATTCTTCTTTCTTAAGATTGAGGTATATAATGCAACTTTCTTCATCTTCAATCTTCAAGACTTAACCAATTTCACGAAATACGCCAACTCAAATTCCGTAACAACCGCATCGTGTCCTTGAACATCTTCGTGTCACCCGGATGCGCCACATAGAGGGCGCAGTGCGCCTATGACAGTATCTCTTCCTTCAACTCTGGCAGCTCGGGCACGCAATTCCGTCCTCGTAATTTTATTGTGCCATTCGCACTCGCCGGAAAGCCGCTCGCGTGGTCCGGGGGAAACTTGTTTCAAACAAGCTGTAACTGTGCGCATGTCTTCTGACCTTCCAGGATTTCTCTAGTAGGGTTGGCTTGACCATCAAGGACAAGAGTCGCGCGACCGTACCGGGCCTACTGAGTAATCGCGCTTATCGATTCCTCCTCGATTTGACCCTTCCCGCTCAAGACATTTGCTACTACACTTGCTTTTTCGGGGTGATACTGAATGGACAAGTCGAGTCCTTCAGCAACTCCAACCAACGCCTCTGCCGCAAAACAACTCTTCCTATGTGAACCAAACTTAAGGCTCTGGCGATCCGAAAACACATCACGATGAACTCCAAAAGGTGGTGTCTCCAAAGCTTTAAAACGAAGACGACTGCTGCCAGTTCCGAATCGTGTGTCGGGCAGTTCCGCTCACATTCCCTGCGATTTCCGTTGCTGACACAATGTGCCCAAAAAAGCCCACTTCGCGAAGTCAGAACTCACATTTCTTAAACTTAGCAAACAGCTTCTGGTCCCTGAGATTCCGGAGGGTAATCCGCAAGTGCTCCTCGCAGTTGATTGAATAGGTCATCAATCCTGGGCTTGTTCTTCACTGTAACCTTGTTCTTCTCCCTGTAGTCATTGTGCAAACGTAAGCTTCCGTCCTTCTTTCGCACGAAGAGAACGGGTGCGCCCCCAAGGCGACACCCTCGGCCTGATGAACTCCTTGTCTAGAATGTCTCCTAGTTGTGCCTTGAGTTCCCTCAATTCCACAAAAGCCATTCAGTAAGGCGCCTATGTGATAGGTTGCGTGCTTGGTAGAAGCTAGAAGGGGAGGACGACCCCTCGCTCGGGGGTATCCTCGGCAGTTCAGTCGGGAAGACGTTGGAAGTAATCCTTACAACCGGGGTGTCAATGAGCGATGCAGAGGGTCGAGTCGCTAGGCCCACAGAAACTAGGTAACTACACCTCCGCCTGATGCCTCGTAAACCAAACCATGCCCGGCACCACGTCGCATTCCTGTTTCCCGACTTGGGGTTCCCCGTCACGACGCCACCGGTCCGCAGGCCACCTCTGCCGGCGCTGAGCAGTCAGCAACAAAGGTCTCGCGATGCGTCGAGGTACCCCAGTCATACCGCCCAACCCGCACCGAAGAGCCCCTAAAAGTCCAACACAACTAACCCAACAATAAGGGAAAGACCACACTAACACCCTCACGAGGCTCCAAGAGGTGCCAGCTAAACAGGCGGAGTTACTAACTACCAGAAAATCTCCCCTGAGAGAAACGAACTCACCCGTCACCAACACGGACCGCTCCCACCCGTCACCAACACGGGCCACCTCCACCCGTCACCAACACGAGTCACAAGCTCGGAGCATATCCACCGTCCCGGATTACCCGCTCCAATGGTCCGTCCGACCGGGGCGACGGTCGAAACTAAAGTTAGGCTTCAGCTCTAAGGCCTACCACACGGTCTACCCCACAGAAAGGGCTGCGTACAAGGCATCCTAGCCGAAAGTGACTAGTGCCAAAGCTCCAAGCAGTCGACAGATCCCCATGGTCCACACCTGCCTCACATGATCAACGACCCAAAATGCTCACTACTAGGCCTCATGATTATGCCTTGGTCACGGGAAGCTGGCGACAGAACTCACAAGGTCAGGTCCTACCTCCGTCCTGGCACCGACGGGGTGCGACACTCTGTTTAACCACTAACGCTCGGTCCCAACCCGTTGCCCCTCCAAGCACCGGGCATCGAATCGAGCGGTAAAACTCCAAACCAAACAGCGACACCCCCAGTAAGGAACTTCTAAGCTCAAAGCCCACTAAAACAACGGCCTCCAGGTACAATCGACTATCCATCCGAAACCTATCGGGTCGAAAAGAAAACATGCAACGAAAACAGCGAGAAAGACCTGTCCAAAAAGGTTGCCTAGGTTTTCCAAGCGCACTCGAGGGAACACGCGCTCACCCACCCGTAGGACAACCTAACCGACCCTCTTGTGCAGAACATAGGAACTCGACCCAGAGCTACCGGGCATCACCCAGCGTCAAAAGCTAAACCCCCCAATAAAAAGTCATCACTTACGCTCACTTATGCAAAGCGAGACACGACCTCTCTAACCAAAATCGAGCCCAAACGAAAAAGGTTTACTAGCCCTGGGGGTCTCCTTTTTCAATCCAAAGGAGAACCCCAAGACCCCCATCACGACGATATCTACAACCATCACAGTGACTACAGTAAAAAAAAACCGAACTATGGGTAACAACCGTAGGGGAAGAGTCCTCGTTCCCACCCCTACCTTGTCCAAGATGCAAAACGAATCGGCCGACTAGCCACTGTAGCCTAACACCAGAAGACCTAGAAGCTACAAATTTAGACAAAAGGCTATCCAGTTACTCACGACCGACAAAACGGCCGACACACTAACAAACATCGGTGGTTTACACTACCACCCTCCACCGTTACTAAGATGACCAGAACGTCGGCGGAGGAGAGGGGTTCGGGAAAACAAAAGCCGGCGCAACGATCTGCGGTACTAACAACCGCAGCTAGTGCATGAACACCGTCAGCAGATCCACCGCGTCCTGTGCTGGTTGCCTAATCCACTGATTCACAGCAACCATCAAGGCCCCGGTGGCAGCCGGCCCTGACCGCAACCTCCAAATCAACCCGACTACACTAGCACAACACCCGAGCTAAGCTGAACAACAAAGAAAAAACATTAACAATCCCGCACTCTCGCATCTCTACGCAACTATACCCTGATCATTTCATTAGTGAGTAGCCAGTGGTGATGTACTTCTGTGAATGTTGGACAGCGACTACTGTGGTTAAAGTTGTTTTTCTCTGATACCATCTTAATCTGTCACACCCCGGGGGTTTTTACGGGCGGAAGGGTAGCCACCAATGCTCCCAAAATTTTACATATATATATTTTTTTTGAAAACCAATCTCCCCCAGTGCGCGCCCAGACCCGCCGCATATACAAACGGGCAGAGTCTCCTTTGTATATGCACGGCGTCCTGATTACAAAGTTCACATAAATATACATTTAACCACACTAGACCGATTGCCAACAACATACAACCATTTTCAACAACATACAATCAATTTCCCCAAGTAATAAAGAGGCCGACTATTTTTGAAAGGATAAAACCACAGGGTTTTGAAAGCGATGCCCACTCGACATCAGGTTTTATAAAACTATTTTCGAAACCACATAAATCCACAGAATTTGAAATCGGTGCCCACCCGGCACCAGGTTTAATAAAACTAATTTCGAAATCACATAAATCCACAGAATTTGAAAAACGGTGCCCACACGGCACCCATATTTTTAAAACAGTTTTCACAACAGTTTCCTTGTTCCTTGTTTGTAGTTTGAAAGCAGCCAAGCCAAGAAGTAAGAACAAAACACCCATCCAAAAGAGTTATCGAATAGCCCAACATCCACATCGATCCCACGGGGGTATCGCGATCCACAACTAGCTACAATGCGTAATGAAATGAACAAAGAAGGTAAAGTAAACATTATCTGTAGCTTCTAAAGGCCAGAAGATCGCTCACGCGGCCTCACCAACGCCCTAGCACTCGCCCCTGGACGAACCTGTCACGGAGTGGGAAGTCAGTGACCAGAAACAATAATAAAAGCAATAAGGGCTAAAGTAAGGCGAACCACGGTAAAACCAGAGCAACCACCCTCCTCAACGTGCAACCAACAGTGAAGAACCCTGTGCAAACCAAACCGGGCACCTCCCCCGGCAACCACATCGAGCACCTGCCTCGGAAACCCCCGCCGAGCACCTGCCTCGGCCGCCAAGCACCTGCCTCGGCATCACCGCTCACACCCCCCACCAACGGGGGCCCCCATTACGTCACCATCACGTGGGGTACACGGGTCAACGTACCACTTTTCTGGAAAAGCACACCCTCGCGGTGGCCAAACCGCTGGTGTGCGTGTAGCAATCTCGAGCCTCGACCGAGCACCGACCTCGGCTAACCAGACCGAGCACCAACCTCGGCAAACCAGACCGAGCACCTGCCTCGGCCATCTCCCAGAACATGATGTATCGTCGAGCACAGCGACCCTTAGTCGACATAAATGTAGTGATAATAAAAACATAAGCATAAACGGGGGTTAGCAACATTTCAACGTGTCAAACCTTTGCTTTTACCAATTGCCCTCGTTTCCCGACTCAAGAACTGTCGGGAGAGGAGCCCATCTTTCGACGTCCGACTGGTCACACCGATCACCGTCCTCATCGCTAGCATGCTCCAAACAACCCTACTGTTGTTCGGAGAGGGCGAACTGCCCGTCCAGTCTCCCACCGCGACGTTCATTAAACCGAAGGTCCACGTCACCCCCCCCCCCCCCCCACTACCCCTTACTAGATATAAATAACAGTAACGGAAACATGCACAAAGAGGTTCTAAGGGGTACCCACCTCAAACACGAAGAAGGAGACGATGCGGAAACTCCAGCTAAAACACTCCTACCTTGTGCCCGAAAAAGCTACAGGAGGAAAAATAATGTTAGGAACATCGTCGTGGTAAAAAACACTAAAAAACGGAGCGAAACGGGCTAAAAACGGAGCTTCCGGACTCTTAGGCTGGGGCTGGTGCACGGGTCCAGGCGTGGACCGGGTCCACGACAGAAGGCGGCGGCGGCGCAGACCGGGAGCACGGCACGGTGGGTCGCTGGAGCACAGCCAGTGTCGCGGACCGGGCTCACGGATACAGTGGCGGCTGCTGCAGACCGGGCGCACGCCACAGCGGGTAGACCGCTGCGGCTTGGGCCGGGCCGCGCACGGGGAAAATGCGCGCACCGGGTCCACCCGCGCGGCTGCGGTGGCGAGCGCCGGGTGCACGCCTAGTGCGTGCACCGAGCGGCCTGGGCTGGGCCGGCGCACGCGCTCGTGCACCGGGTTCGCTCCTTCGGGCTGCGATGGCGTCCGCCGGGTGCACGCCGGTCCGGTGGACCGCGAGGCTGAAATAGGCCGGGAATGAACAGTAAACCCTAGATCGTACCCCTTTTCCACCTCCGGTTGCGACCACACGACCCCGGCGGCTGCGGCGACGACCCCGTGACCAGGTTAATGGCGGCGGCGGCCTCCCGTTTGACAACGGCGGCGGCGGCCTCCCGTTCAATACCCAACCCGCATCGCCCGCGACATCCAAACCACCACCACCCGAAACGCCAACCCAATTAAACAAAAGCAACGATGCTAACCTTGATTTCGCTGGAGGAGGAGGAAGAAGGAGGGCCTCGTTCGATCAATCCCGCAGAAAGGGGCCGTTTCTTCTTTCCTATCCCCATCTCTCCGTCTCGTTTCCTACGCCGTTTCTTGAAAAGAGGGAAAAGGGGTTTGGGGTTTTTCCCCGCACCCCCGATCGGAAATAAAAGATACGAAGAGAATTTTAAAATTAAACCCCAGTCAACAAACCCAGCCTTTTGAAATTGAACGAGGGGTCCAGATCACCTCGACAAATGTGCCGATCGCCGGCACACATTCTGATGCACCCAAGCTGATAGAAAACTTCAAAAATTATTTCTGGGAGATCCCGGGGTCGGAATTCAAATCCGATTGCGCCACCGTTCACCGTTTTGCGGGCTCTACGACTTAAAAATACCCGCAAACCCCGACGGTCAGCCCATAAATTCTCGAACTTCCAACCCCCCCCTAACAACTAAAAATATTCAGTTAAGACCAAAACGGAAAACCGGAAGGTCGAGGTATTACCAAAAATAATTAAAATAACCTAAAACCTAAATAGCGTGAAAAAGTCTGATCGTAGAAGGGTCCCGTTCGATCGCCTCGAAAAGCGTGCTGGCCACTTATCACGGATTCTGGTTCACAACTCAAAGGTAAACGCTTTGACCCCCATTCCGGGAGATCCGTAAATCGGAATCCGAATCCGATCGCTTTGTCGTTCTCCGTTTTCCGAGCTCAAACGCAGAAAAATACTCGCGGTCCAGGCCAGTCCATTGCAGAAAACACAGTGAAAAGCTTCCCCAACAATTCCGTCATAAAAAAAAGGTGTTCAAACGCATTGGAACGCCAGGACTCTACATCACTCACCTCTTAAAACAAGTTTCGTCCTCGAAACTTAATCCTGGTCCGCAACGAGTAAAACTGGGTAGCACTCTTTCATCTTTGACTCCAGTTCCCACGTCGCTTCGCGTTCTTCCTGGTGGCTCCACAGCACCTTCGCATAGGGGATCGTCCGGCTGCGCAACCCTTTTTGTCCTCCTGTGCTAAGATCCGCACCGGTGTCTCATCGAAGCTCAGGTCCTCTCTAAGTTCAACAGCAGTAATCATCCATCATTCGAATCAAGTACGCAGGGTCGAAGCATATCTTCGAGAATCCGGATCGCTCGCTCGGACTGTCCGTCGGTCTGGGGGTGAAACGCCGTGCTGAAGTGTGGTTTAGTCTCAATAGCTCATAGTAGACTTTGCCAAAGGTTTGACACGAGCCGAGTGTCTCTAGTCCACGTCGTATGGATGGGTGGGAAAAGAGCCGACTTCATCAGTCGATCCACTATGACTCAAACCGCATCGTGTCCTTGAACATCTTCGTGTCACCCGGATGCGCCACATAGGGGGCGCAGTGCGCCTATGACAGTATCTCTTCCTTCAACTCTGGCAGCTCGGGCACGCAATTCCGTCCTCGTAATTTTATTGCGCCGTTCGCACTCGCCGGAAAGCCGCTCGCGTGGTCCGGGGGAAACTTGTTTCAAACAAGCTGTAACTGTGCGCATGTCTTCTGACCTTCCAGGATTTCTCTAGTAGGGTTGGCTTGACCATCAAGGACAAGAGTCGCGCGACCGTATCGGGCCTACTGAGTAATCGCGCTTATCGATTCCTCCTTGATTTGACCCTTCCCGCTCAAGACATCCGCTACTACACTTGCTTTTCTGGGGTGATACTGAATGGACAAGTCGAGTCCTTCAGCAACTCCAACCAATGCCTCTGCCACAAAACAAATCTTCCTATGTGAACCAAACATAAGGCTCTGGCGATCCGAAAACACATCACGATGAACTCCAAAAGGTGGTGTCTCCAAAGCTTTAAAACGAAGACGACTGCTGCCAGTTCCGAATCGTGTGTCGGGCAGTTCTGCTCACATTCCCTGCGATTCCCGTTGCTGACACAATGTGCCCCAAAAAGCCCACTTCGCGAAGTCAGAACTCACATTTCTTAAACTTAGCAAACAGCTTCTGGTCCCTGAGATTCCGGAGGGTAATCCACAAGTGCTCCTCGCAGTTGATTGAATAGGTCATCAATCCTGGGCTTGTTCTTCACTGTAACCTTGTCCTTCTCCCTGTAGTCAATGTGCAAACGTAAGCTTCCGTCCTTCTTTCGCACGAATAGAACGGGTGCGCCCCCAAGGCGACACCCTCGGCCTGATGAAGGCGACACCCTTGGCCTGATGAACTCCTTGTCTAGAATGTCTCCTAGTTGTGCCTTGAGTTCCCTCAATTCCGCAAAAGCCATTCAGTAAGGCGCCTATGTGATAGGTTGCGTGCTTGGTAGAAGCTCGAAGGGGAGGACGACCCCTCGCTCGGGGGTATCCCCGGCAGTTCAGTCGGGAAGACGTTGGAAGTAATCCTTACAACCGGGGTGTCAATGAGCGATGCAGAGGGTCGAGTTGCTAGGCCCACAGAAACTAGGTAACTATACCTCCGCTTGATGCCTCGTAAACCAAACCATGCCTGGCACCACGTCGCATTCCTGTTTCCCGACTTGGGGTTCCCCGTCACGACGCCACCGGTCCGCAGGCCACCTCTGCCGGCGCTGAGTAGTCAGCAACAAAGGTCTCGCGATGCGTCGAGGTACCCCAGCCATACCGCCCAACCCGCACCGAAGAGCCCCTAAAAGTCCAACACAACTAACCCAACAATAAGGGAAAGACCATACTAACACCCTCACGAGGCTCCAACAGGTGCCAGCTAAACAGGCGGAGTTACTAACTACCAGAAAATCTCCCCTGAGAGCAACGAACTCACACGTCACCAACACGGACCGCTCCCACCCGTCACCAACACGAGTCACAAGCTCGGAGCATATCCACCGTCCCGGATTACCCGCTCCGACGGTCCGTCCTACCGGGGCGACGGTCATAACTAAAGTTAGGCTTCAGCTCTAAGGCCTACCACAAGGTCTACCCCACAGAAAGGGCTGCGTACAACGCATCCTAGCCGAAAGTGACCAATGCCAAAGCTCCAAGCAGTCGACAGATCCCCATGGCCCACACCTGCCTCACATGATCAACGACCCAAAATACTCACAACTAGGCCTCATGATTATGCCTTGGTCACGGGAAGCTGGCGACGGAACTCACAAGGTCAGGTCCTACCTCCGTCCTGGCACCGACGGGGTGCGACACTCTGTTTAACCACTAATGCTCGGTCCCAACCCGTTGCCCCTCCAAGCACCAGGCATCGAATCGAGCGGTAAAACTCCAAACCAAACAGCGACACCCCCAGTAGGGAACTTCTAAGCTCAAAGCCCACTAAAACAACGGCCTCCAGGTACAATCGACTATCCATCCGAAACCTATCGGGTCGAAAAGAAACCATGCAACGAAAACAGCGAGAAAGACCTGTCAAAAAAGGTTGCCTAGGTTTTCCAAGCGCACTCGAGGGAACACGCGCTCACCCACCAGTAGGACAACCTAACCGGCCCTCTTGTGCAGAACATAGGAACTCGACCCAGAGCTACCGGTCATCACCCAGCGTCAAAAGCTAAACCCCCCAATAAAAAGTCGTCACTTACGCTCACTTATGCAAAGCGAGACACGACCTCTCTAACCAAAATCGAGCCCAAACAAACAAGGTTTACTAGCCCTGGGGGTCTCATTTTTCAATCCAAAGGAGAACCCCAAGACCCCCATCACGACGATCTATACAACCATCACAGTGTCTACAGTAAAAAAAACCGAACTATGGGTAACAACCGTAGGGGAAGAGTCCTCGTTCCCACCCCGACCTTGTCCAAGATGCAAAACGAATCGGCCGACTAGCCACTGTAGCCTAACACCAGAAGATCTAGAAGGTACAAATTTAGACAAAAGGCTATCCAGTTACTCACGACTGACAAAACGGCCGACACACTAACAAACATCGGTGGTTTACCCTACCACCCGCCACCGTTACTAAGATGACCAGAACGTCGGCGGAGGAAAGGGGTTCGGAAAAACAAAAGCCGGCGCAACGATCTGCGGTACTAACAACCGCAGCTAGTGCATGAATACCGTCAGCAGATCGACCGCTTCCTGTGCTGGTTGCCTAATCCACTGATTCATAGCAACCATCAAGGCCCCGGTGGCAGCCGGCCCCGACCGCAACCTCCAAATCAACCCGACTACACTAGCACAACACCCGAGCTAAGCTGAACAACAAAGAAAAAAAATTAACAATCCCGCACTCTCGCATCTCTACGCAACTATACCCTGATCATTTCATTAGTGAGTAGCCAGTGGTGATGTACTTCTGTTGATGTTGGACAGCGACTACTGTGGTTAAAGTTGTTTTTCTCTGATACCATCTTAATCTGTCACGCCCCGGGGGTTTTTACGCGCGGAAGGGTAGCCACCGATGCTCCCAAAATTTTACATATATATTTTTTTTTTGAAAACCAATCTCCCCCGGTGCGCGCCCAGACCCACCGCATATACAAATTCACTCTGCAAACGGGCAGAGTCTCCTTTGTATATGCACGGCGTCCTGATTACAAAGTTCACATAAATATGCCTTTAACTACACTAGACCGATTGCCAACAACATGCAACCATTTTCAACAACATACAATCAATTTTCCCAAGTAATAAAGAGGCCGACTATTTTTGAAAGGATAAAACCACAGGGTTTTGAAAGCGATGCCCACTCGACATCAGGTTTTATAAAACTATTTTCGAAACCACATAAATCCACAGAATTTGAAATCGGTGCCCATCCGGCACCAGGTTTAATAAAACTAATTTTGAAATCACATAAATCCACAGAATTTGAAAAATGGTGTCCACACGGTACCCATATTTTTAAAACAGTTTTCACAACAGTTTCCTTGTTCCTTGTTTGTAGTTTGAAAGCGGCCAAGCCAAGAAGTAAGAACAAAACACCCATCCAAAAGAGTTGTCGAATAGCCCAACATCCACATCGATCCCACGGGGGTATCGCGATCCACAACTAGCTACAATGCGTAATGAAATGAACAAAGAAGGTAAAGTAAACAGTATCTGTAGCCTCTAAAGGTCAGAAGATCGCTCACGCGGCCTCACCAACGCCCTAGCACTCGCCCCTGGACGAACCTGTCACGGAGTGGGAAGTCAGTGACCAGAAACAATAATAAAAGCAATAAGGGCTAAAGTAAGGCGAACCACAGTAAAACCAGAGCAACCACCCTCCTCAACGTGCAACCAACAGTGAAGAACCCTGTGCAAACCAAACCAGGCACGTCCCCCGGCAACCACACCGAGCACCTGCCTCGGAAACCCCCGCCAAGCACCTGCCTCGGCCGCCAAGCACCTGCCTCGGCATCACCGCTCACACCCCCCACCCACGGGGGCCCCCATTACGTCACCATCACGTGGGGTACACTGGTCAACGTACCACTTTTCTGGAAAAGCACACCCTCGCGGTGGCCAAACCGCTGGTGTGCGTGTAGCAATCTCGAGCCTCGACCGTGCACCTGTGAGGACCCGAAATCCCCACTTAAGAGATTACTCTCGGATTGTGGCCTTTGGGAGTGTTTGTGCGCGTGTCGGGCCCGGGAAATGGATTTGTGACGCAATTTGGGATTTAGTTGCATCGCCGGAGGCCTGCGTGGTGTGTCGGTGGTGTTTGCGCGCAATTTGGACACAAGTGTTGGACTTTGGGCTTAAAAGGAGATCCCGTGGAAAATTGGAGGACCCGTCGAGTGTTTAGAAGTGGTTTCGCGCGACGCAGATGTCAATTTGGACTCCGGGCGAAGTTTGGATAAAAGATTACCTCTCCGGTTGCCTTTGGAAATTTGTAGAGTTGGAATTTGGCAAATCGGACTTCAGAATTGGACCCGGCGCAGAAATCGTATCAAGTGGGCTATTCGGGGGTATTCGACAAATTTTCGGATGAGAATTTGGAGAAACGGACATCGTTTTTGGATTCAGCGCACGAAATCGCTGAGATTGGACTATTTACTTGTTTTTTTTGGAGCTCGGTTGAAGTGCGTGTTTTTCGAGGCGTGGCGACGTGGCACGGATCCCAAGGCAGCGCTGGCGCGCAGTTCAAGGCGCGTACGGCGCGCGTGGGCGCGGCAGGCAGGCGCGCTGGGGAAGCGCGCCTGCAGCGCGAGGCGCGCGGGGGCCGCCACGTGGCGGGCTCCCACTGGCGCGCGCGGTCACGCGGGGGGCGCGCGCCCGTGTGGCGCCCGGCATGTCCCGCGCCTGCGCGGCGCTGGGTGTCACGCGCCCGTGTGGCGCGCGGCAACCGTGCCCACGTGGCGCGCTGGCCGCGTGCCGCGTGGGCAGGCAGGCGCGTGCCTGGGCCGGGTGCATGCGCCCATGTGCCGTGGACCGCCTTGTGGCGATTCCCATTGGTGGGTGCACCGTGAACCCTGGACCGTGGACCACCCCTCTTCTCTTCCTTCTCTTCTTCTTCTTCTTTCTCCCCCGCACACCATTTTTTCTCCTCTTCTTTTCCTTTCTTCTCCAACCGAGAGCGAGAGGGTGTGAGGGAGGGAATTTTGGGTGGTGCGGCGGCGCGTCGTGGGCCTCGTGGAGCGCGCGAGGTTTTCCAACGGGGCGGCTGGGCGGCGCGGCGCAGTCGGGTAGGTCCCGCACTTGTTTTTACGGTGTTTTTTTGGCACAGTTTTGGGGCGTTCTTTTGGACTTTAGATTGACCCCTTGCTCTTATCTGTGTTAGGGACCGTATTTTACTGCACCGTTTTGCGTGCGGACCCCGATGATGTGCTCCATTTTGCGTGCGAACTCCGTTTTGCGCGCGGATTTTGACACCGTGCTCCGTTTTGCGTGCGGACTCCGGCACCGTGCACCGTTTTGCGTGCAGACTCCGGCACCGTGTCTACAAGCAATTGGTGGCAAACCGAGGTGGGTGGCCTTATCTCCAAGTTTTATGGACTGTACAGTAATTCTACTGATGTAGGACTATGCATGATAGTTTATTTTCTTGTGTAGCATGCCAGATTGTAGGAATTGTTATTCCTTTTATCATCTGTTAATATAGTTATCTTGGAACTTGACCTAGCACCCCCGTCATATGTTGCATGTGTAACCAGACCAGTAGAAAACCCTCACTTGGGCTAGGGTTATTTATGTTTAGACACCCACACTGTTATTTTATTCCTGGACATAGTGTTATCCTCGCCCGGGTAGTGGGTCGAGAGGTCGGGACTTTCTTTTAGTGTGGGATGCATTTGCACTCGTGCTTGGGAGCAGAGTGGAGTCTGGTAGATGTAGTGGGTCGCTTTCTGTGCCGGGAGCCGTTTGGATAAACGGTAGTCCCGGGAGGTCTTCTATCCCTGTTGTGCTGTCGCCACTGTGTTAGTGGCAGTTGTGTGCTTGTGTTAGCTGGACCTAGAACCCAGAACCTTTTGACATACACATGATTTTAGTCTATCGATGTTTCCTTCCAAGCATCGAAGGGCCGCTGAAGTCTGTTCTTGTTTGATTGGACAAAGGCATCAGCCCTTTGGGGTTTGGGTAAACACTTGTTTTCTAACTGTTTTTCCTAAAAAGAACTAAAAATCATTAAAATGGGTTTCTCCTCAAATTAAGATGGTTTTTCAAAAAGGGAACTACTTTTAGTCCTCACCCGCGTGGGTCGAGTGAAAATGGTTTTCAGTAACAAATGTCACCCCTTTTCCTGTAAATTTCCCCACTCGTAAGGGTTCGAGTGGTCTGGGTTCTAGGGGCCATCCCTTTGTCGGGACGAAAGCCACGGGGGTCGAGCCTGGAACCCGTTCTTGTTTGATAGGGTTGTAGGTGTTGGTCTCCCGGAACTTCCGGGCCCTAGGTGATATCTTCTGCGTGTTGTACCGAGGTTGTCGTGTTCCCGAACTGTAAGGGGGCCGGGAATTTCGATAGGCGGAGCCTAGAATCTGTTCTTGTTTGATAGGGTTCTTAGCACTGACCTATCGGGTTTTCCAAACCCTTATGGTGTCGGCCCTTCCTGAGTTATCGGTGTGGTTGGGGTTCTGTTGTGAGAGCCGTTGGGGTTGACGGTGGTCTCGGGTCGTTGAGTGTTGTCCGACCAGTTTTGTTAGCCCTGAGTTGTGGGTCGTTCCTGGCTGTGGAGTATCTCCAGCCAGTGTGTTTTGGGTTGCGAGCTGTTGGAGAGGCTAGTGTCTCGTGCTTCGTGAGAGCTAATCAGCTGAGTCGTCGAGAGTGCTCCGACCGTTGTGCGAGATGATTGAGGATTCTGAGTCTTTCCGTTCAGAGCGTGAGCGTGGATTTTGGACTATATCCTGCAGTGCCACTTGAGCTCGACAGAGTGCGCGGATACCTTTTTCCTCGATGGCGTCGTTCCCCTCGAGAGCCATGCCCGGGGTGGATCTGTTACTTTTGTATCGCGACTTGTCGACGCGGTCCCTCTGGCTGGGCCAGTTTTGGCAGTCACGGACGCGGTCCCTCTGGCTGGGCCAGTTTTGGCAGCTACGGATGCCCTACGTCAGTCCGGTCCTACGGGATGTAACGGTAGTAGGTAGGCGCAGGTTTGACTTGACCCGAAGAGGCAGTCAGTGTAGATTGGGTGACTATACTTGTGAGTCAGTAGATGCATCATATTATCATCTGTTCCACTTCTTGAGCATCTAGATAGAGGCATAGTAGTTGTAGAGTTATCCTTTTCCAGCTCTTTTCTTTCTGTATTACTTTGTTACTTTATGCCTCTGGTAGACTTAGTGGGCAGACCGTTGGGCTTGTTGACGGCACCCACTGAGAACTACTGTGGGAAGTAGTTTTCACACCCGTCATGGTGTCTTTTTCCCCAGGGACTTCTACTCCTGTTCCTGTGCTCCTGTTGCTGATCCTTCTGACCGGTTTCGAGGGAGTCGCGAGCTAGTTCCCTACCCGTCGTTGGAGTGTAGCGGTACCCCCTTCAGAGGAGAGCTTCAGTAGATTAGTTTACTTCTTTTTCCTCAGTTGAGAGACCTTTGTTGTGAGGTATAGAGTTGTACTTTATTTTACAGTTTGAGAGACTGTTGTAGTGAGGATATTTTTGTATTGAGAGCTTGTACACTGATTTATTTATTGGAGATATCTCCTTTTTGGGTTTTTTGTATCAGAGGGCTTTTTATACAATCGTATTTGGGGAGATGGATATGTGCGTTATTTTCAGTTGTACAATGATTGGATTTCAGTTTTTAGTAGTTTACTTTCAGCTCTGATATCTGTGGACTGTAGTTGATTCTTTTTGCAGGTTAATCGCTTCGTCTATACGGGGTTTCCGTATGGGCGGCGGATCTGTTAGCGAGCCCAGGTCGCAGTTTCGACGCTGGGGCGTGACAGCACCGACCTCGGCTAACCAGACCGAGCACCAACCTCGGCAAACCAGACCGAGCACCTGCCTCGGCCATCTCCCAGAACATGATGTATCGTCGAGCACAGCGACCCTTAGTCGACATAAATGTAGTGATAATAAAAACATAAGCATAAACGGGGGTTAGCAACATTTCAACGTGTCAAACCTTTGCTTTTACCAATTGCCCTCGTTTCCCGACCCAAGAACTGTCGGGAGAGGAGCCCACCTTTCGACGTCCGACTGGTCACACCGATCACCGTCCTCATCGCTAGCATGCTCCAAACAACCCTACTGTTGTTCGGAGAGGGCGAACTGCCCGTCCAGTCTCCCACCGCGACGTTCATTAAACCGGAGGTCCACGTCACTCCCCCCCACTACCCCTTACAAGATATAAATAACAGTAACGGAAACATGCACAAAGAGGTTCTAAGGGGTACCCACCTCAAACACGAAGAAGGAGACGATGCGGAAACTCCAGCTAAAACACTCCCACCTTGTGCCCGAAAAAGCTACAGGAGGAAAAATAATGTTAGGAACATCGTCGTGGTAAAAAATACTCAAAAACGGAGCGAAACGGGCTAAAAACGGAGCTTCCGGACTCTTAGGCTGGGGCTGGTGCACGGGTCCAGGCATGGACCGGGTCCACTGTAAGAAAAATACGGATATGCGCAGCGGAAGAAAAAAAAACAATTAAAATTTTTTCTTAAACCAAGATCACCTCATGTTTTGTTTTAGATCATAAAAGGGTAATCTAATTGATCTCATCAATTAGGATTTAATTTTTACCTTGCACGGGTCGAGATCACCGCGAAGCCGACGATCGTTGGTAAAAATTGTTCGTATTGTTCGTCCTTGATAGCCGCGCACGCACCCGGCCTCTACTTGTGTCCACACGGAATTACGCCCTTGATCGAAAAATCGATCTCCTTGATTCGCGATCCGATCGCGAATTAATTCTTGCGTCGATGTAAGGAGGATGAATCAATCTTCTAATTGTGCTAGCAATCTTCCGAAGATCGAGAACGATTAATTATGGAGGACTTTAGGAAAAGGGAGAGGATAGGCGGCTAGGGTTTTCTCACTGATTAATTTCCACTTTATCTTTCTCCAAAATTGTTACGTATCACATACGTACTACCTATTCTTATAATAGGAAGTTGGCCGGCTATAACAAAATTAAATCTTATAATTAGTTACAAAAAGATCTCCTAAAATATAGTAACTAATTAAATCTTATAATTAGTTACAAAGAAAGATCTAGTAACTTATAATTAGTTACAAAGAAAAGATCTCCAAAAATATAGTAACTAATTAAATCTTATAATTAGTTACAAAGAAAGATCTTTTAAATTAAATCTCAAGATAAAAACTAGTAACTAATTAAATCTTATCCTAATCCGATTGGATTATCCATTATCCTACGTGTGTAACATTTACACATAAGTCCTCCAAATATTTACTAACGATTAGTAAATACACCATGCAACTTTTGCACTTAAATACCTCTAATTTACAATAATTGCAAATTAGTCCTTTTACTAATAAATTAGTAAACTTTAGTATTGTGATTATAATTAATCCATTCTATAAACTTCTTTATCATCTCCTTGATATCGATCATGCGCGATTCCTTATGTGTGTGACCTAATAGGTTCAATTCTGTCTGGTAGTGAGATATGATGCGATCCCCATCGACATCATCATCGAAACTCCTTTTGATGGATCAAACACTTTTGATTCTTCCATCGTATAATAATTATTCGCCTATAATTATTCTTATTGGTTCCCACAATCCACCAGTGACGCCTAGCAGCATATGGTGGCAATCCAGTCAGAAGTGAATATTGGACTGAACCTCAAGGTGCAGTTACCGTACAATACAATCCTTCTATCGCATAGTCCCAACTGAGTGGAGGTCATGGAATACTCGTCAAACCCCATCACCCGTTATATGACAAATTTGATAGGACACAAGCTCATATGGTTACTCTTGGAAACACCTTTCCATGAACCATATTACCCCGGCCGAGGATTTCTGAGCTTTGCCTTACAAATAGCATAGGACTAATTATCTCTCTACCGAGAGCGATAGATCCCCTGTAAACAAACACCCATTCCTAATATGAACCGACTGCGGCCAACATATACTACTAAGACCCGTGACTAGGATCAGAGTTTGCATAGTCAAACTACAGTAGCCTCATATTGAATGGCCGTGGTGTCGCAGGTCTAAGGATCAGTTGTACCACTGCAACATCGAATCAGTTACTGACGAAAGAGTAGACATCCAAGTAACTAATCGTAATTGGTCACGCTCAGTGCCCTTGTTCTATAACAACCACCTGCACGTTCGCTCCAGTGTCCCCACACTAATGACTTGAGACTCGTCATCCTAAAAGAGAGCGACACATACATCAATCTTGCCGGATCAATCATCGTCCCCATGATGATCCTCCGATTGAGAGCATTCATGACTTAATCACTAATAATATGTATCTCAATTCTTAACTCTTAAGAATATACATTATCATCTCATTAAATCAAAGGACGATTCATGGACACATCAAACATGAATGGCATAAAATGCCCAAATTATAATAAAGATCAAGTACAAATATGTTCCATATAATAAAATGCGTCAGCCTGATAGGCTTTTGGGGCATACAACTAACAATCTCCCACTTGCACTAAAGCCAATCAGTCATATATCTAATGCCCATCTTCTCAAGATGAGTCTCTAGTTTTTGCTGAGTCAAAGCCTTAGTTAGCGGGTCCGCCACGTTATCTGCGGAGGCAACCTTCTGCACTTCAATATGTTTATCTTTGATGTACTCTCTGATCTTGTGATACTGCCGCTCGATATGTTTGGATTTCTGATGAGATCTCGGCTCCTTAGCTAATGCTATGGCGCCATTATTATCACAAAATAGTGGCAGGGGATCCCTACTAGAGGGAACCACCCCAAGCTCAGTGATAAATTTCTTGATCCAAACAGCTTCCTTGGCAGCTTCAGATGCAGCGATGTACTCCGCCTCCATAGTAGAATCAGCAATCGTCTCTTGTTTAGAACTCTTCCAAACTATTGACCCACTATTGCAAATAAATAGATACCCAGACGAAGACTTTCTATCGTCTATATCAGACATAAAATCTGAATCTGTATAGCCACTAACTTTGTGTTCTCCACCTCCAAGAACCAAGAACATATCCTTTGTTCTTCTCAAGTACTTAAGGATATTCTTTACCGCTACCCAATGCTCTTCGCCTGGGTTCGACTGATATCGACTAGTGACGCTCACAGCCTGTGCTATATCAGGTCGAGTACATAGCATCGCATACATTAAACTCCCTATTGCGGAAGCATAAGGGATCCTGCTCATGCGACTTCTCTCTTCAGGTGTCTTAGGAGACATAGTCTTAGAGAGGTGAATTCCATGTCTTAGAGGTACCATACCCCTTTTGGAATTCTCCATGCTGAACCTTTTCAACACTTCATCTATGTACATAGCTTGCGATAAACCAAGCAACTTCTTAGGTCTATCCCTATAGACCTTTATCCCTAGGATATAAGATGCTTCTCCAAGGTCTTTCATAGAAAACTCTTTGGATAACCATAACTTCACCGATGTTAACATAGGAATGTCATTCCCAATTAGGAGTATGTCATCCACGTACAATACGAGGAAAGTAACAGCACTCCCACTAACCTTTTTATACACACACGGCTCTTCTTCATTTCTGATGAAATCGAACGATTCGACTGCATCATTGAAACGAGTGTTCCAACTCCGAGAAGCTTGCTTCAACCCATAAATGGATCGTTGAAGCTTGCACACTTTATGACTTCTATCTTTGGTAGTGAAACCCAAAGGCTGCTCCATATAGATTTCTTCTTCAAGATATCCATTCAGGAAAGCAGTTTTTACATCCATTTGCCAGATCTCGTAGTCATAATGTGCAGCAATAGCAAGCAGAGTTCTGATGGATTTAAGCATGGCTACAGGTGAAAAGGTATCCTGATAGTCAATGCCTTCGCGTTGACTATAACCTTTGCTACCAGCCTAGCTTTATAGGTCTCTACCTTTCCCATCAGAACCAATCTTTTCTCTTGAAGATCCATTTGCACCAACGGGTACAATACCCTCCGGTGGATCAACCAAAGTCCAAACTTGATTGGAGTACATTGAGTCTATTTCAGACTTCATGGCTTCCAACCATTTTCGGAGTCGATGTCTGACATCGCCTCGCTATAAGTCTTAGGATCATCTCTATGATCCTTGTCTCCCACTAGGAACATTTCCTCCATGTCCTCTATAAATAATCCCATGTATTTATCAGGAGGATGAGAGATTCTACTAGACTTGCGAGGTGGCAGATGTAATCTCTGGTATCACAGAGTTATCAGGAAGGGCTCTTGGAATGCTCGATTCTAAAGAGACTTTCTCCTCTAGTTCTATTTTTCCTCCCACTGCCTCCTGCTAAAATAAATTCATTTTCAAGAAAGAAGGCATGTCGGCTCACAATCACATTGTGACTTTCTGGGAGAAAAAAAATTGTATCCAAGTGATTCCTTGGGATAACCAATGAAATCTTCCCTTGACTGATCTGCTTTCCAATTTGGTCCGTCTTTAATTTCTTAATATAAGCCGGACACCCCCAGTCTTAATGTGAGTAAAACTTGGCTTCCTACCGTGCCACATCTCATATGGTGTGGTGGGAACAGATTTGGAAGGTACTCTGTTTAAGATATAAATAGCCGTAAGAAGTGCATAACCCCAAAGTGACGTAGGTAAATTTGTAAAACTCATCATAGATCGAACCATATCTAATAAAGTTCGATTCCTCCGTTCAGACACCCCATTCAGTTCTTGGTGTTCCAGGAGGAGTCCATTGAGAGACAATACCATTATTCTTGAGGTAGGTTAAGAAATCCGTGCTAAGGTATTCCCTCCTCGATCGGATCGAAGAGCCTTAATCGTTTTTTCCATTTGCTTTTCTACTTCTTGTCTAAACTCTTTAAAACTTTTCAAAGACTTCAGACTTGTGTTTAATTAAATACACGTACCCATACCGTGAATAATCATCAGTAAAGGTAATAAAGGTAGAGATAGCCGCCCCAAGCAGACACATCGAAGGGGCCACATACATCAGTATGTATCAGGGCGAGTACTTCGGTAGCTCTCTGTCCTTGTCCAACAAGGGAGACTTAGTCATTTTTCCTTGAAGACATGATTCACAAGCTGGGTATGGTTCAGGGAGTAAGGATCCTAAGATACCATCCTTAGCCAGCTTGTTACCCCTATCTGTCTCCAATGTGACCAAGCCTCAGATGCCACAAGTATGTTTTGTTTACCTCCTCTCTAGGTCTTTTAAACCAATAGTATTCTCATTCATGTCATTGTGAACTGTATTCATACTAACATCCATTGTAAGTAATAGAGATTGTCTATTAAAGAACCACAACCTATCAAATTATTTCTTAAATAAAGTTGAACAAATGTTGATTCAAAAATAAACTTATAACCGTCCAATACCAAACGTGAAACAGAAATAAGGTTTCTAGTCGCACTAGGAACATAAAGACCAATCTCTAAGTTCTAAAACTACTCCTGTCGGTAGACATAAGGATAAGTCCCTACAGCAACAGCAGCAACTCTTGCTCCGTTTCCAACGCGTAGGGTAATCTCTCCATCCCTAAGTCGTCTACTTTTCTTTAGCGCCTGCATTGAAATACACAAATGCGAGGTGCATCCCGAGTCAATGACCCATGTAAAAGTAGAACAAACCGATAAGCAAGTAGTTTCAATGATATGAATCTCGGACATACCTTCCAAAGTTTTATTCTTCACCTTGTCCTTCAGGCTAGCCAAATAGTCCGGGCAATTCCTCTTCCAGTGGCCATCCTTTTGACAGTGGAAGCAAGTTCCTTTGGCGGCCTTCTTTTTGGGATTTACCTTGACAGTGTCAGTTTTTGGCTTTTTGCAGGCTTCTTCTTTTTCCATTTAGACTTTCTTTTGGAGGAAGCCCGTTCAACAGCCAAACTGAGCCCTTATTGACTTTTAGCATTCCTTCAGCCGTGACCAACATATTCAACAGCTCGGCGAGAGTGCAAGTAATTTTATTCATTTGAAAATTTAAAATAACTGAGAAAATGAATCAGGTAATGATTGTAAGATCAAATCAATTTGAAGTTCTGCGTCCATAGTCATTCCGAGCTTCAAGCTCCTCAATGTCCTTAATCATCGCCAAGCAATGATTATTGACTGAGTGACCATCAGACATCTTAGTCCTGAACAGTCGCCTTGACACTTCGTAACGAGCTGTTCGACTTTGCTCATCATACAACTCTTTAAGATGAAGCAAGATGTCAGCAGAACTCTCCATGTGCTCATGCTGGCGTTGCAACTCATTACTCATAGACGCAAGCATGTAGCATTTTACCTTCATATCATCATCAGTCCATTATTTCTAGCATCTTTCTGTTGAGCTGTTGGATTCGCGGGCACTGCTGGAGCCTCCGTGTCCAACACGTAGGCTAATTTTTCAGAATTGAGAACAATTCTCAATTCCTCAGCCAATCGGTGAAATTCGGTCCAGTTAAGCGATTAGTATCAAGTATTCTGACAAGTGGGTTAGAGGCGGACATTTTCTGCAGATGGTTAAGATTCTAATTAGTTGTGTACTTAATCATAATCCATTTTGATTAGGGGCTTTAAATCTAAATGGTGCCTCCCACTAATTTTAGCGAATCTCCACACTCCCCGAGTGGAGAAAATGAAAACTTTACTAAAAGTTTCTAGGGGGAATTGCGGTCCCATCTATTTGCACACTACCTCATCCTGACAGATTCTTGGCAATGAGTAAAGAAATGAGTGAACAACTCTTGTTCAATGCTTCTCAAGCAAATCGCAGTTTTATCTTTGGCCTCCAAAAATATAGGCCTCATCCTAACAGATTCTTGGCCTTATCTTTTGGTTAAATTAGACCCACCGTTCATCATGTAAATAAAAAAAGTCATTGAATCCTTATCCTGACAGATTCTTGGATTCAACCCCTTTCTTACCACATAGCATCTCATGCCAATAGAATGGTTGCGGCTCCCTAATGCAACTGACCCCCGTGTCCGGGTGCATCAATCAACACTAAAGAGACGCCCACACCCTACAACGATGGAAGGCCACTAATGGGTTCATAACACCATTAACTTAATATTTTATTTAGGGAGATTTGTTATCTCATCAGTTTTAATTTATTATAAATTTTACATCTCATGCAAACCATCGCATCATATGCACATATATCGCATATATATATTTAAAAATAACTACCGGTGATGATCATGGATTTTAATTTGATTCGAGCCTGAGCCACCAGGCCGGAATCGGGTCAGAGGGTATTACACACAAAAACTTGCTCTGCATCTTGATCAGATTGGAGTAGATCAACTCTTGTCGGCTCCCTCGATCAATATTTGGTCCAAACTTGATCTGCACCGCATCAACTCTTGAATGGAACAAATCGTCATGGAACCTAGAACTACCCCTTTACCGTTTAATTTTTGCAACAATTACAATACAACCCATAATAATAATGAGACGCGCAGGTCTCCAATTACATAATTTAATTGGTGCACGCAGGCACTCAAAAGGAACTAACACTGGGTCCTTATTAAATTACACCCATTCACATCATCACAAGGTTGCTATCCATGATCATCACCTCATACACATCACAGGCATATAAATAGAAATTCTCTAATATCGATTTCTAATTAATTAGGTTTCAAACAATCAAAAATACTCAAAACAATCTTCATTGTTTTGATTTTGATCGTTCCAGAAAAAACCCAATCAACATCGAAAAGAGATTAGATCTAAAACAAAACGATGAGGGGTGGCTCGATACCATTGTAAGAAAAATACGGATATGCGCAGCGGAAGAAAAAAAACAATTAAAATTTTTTCTTAAACCAAGATCACCTCATGTTTTGTTTTAGATCATAAAGGTAATCTAATTGATCTCATCAATTAGGATTTAATTTTTACCTTGCACGGTCGAGATCACCGCGAAGCCGACGATCGTTGGTAAAATTGTTCGTATTGTTCGTCTTGATAGCCGCACGCACCCCGGCCTCTACTTGTGTCCACACGGAATTACGCCCTTGATCGAAAAATCGATCTCCTTGATTCGCGATCCGATCGCGAATTAATTCTTGCGTCGATGTAAGGAGGATGATCAATCTTCTATTGTGCTAGCAATCTTCCGAAGATCGAGAACGATTAATTATGGGAGGACTTTAGGAAAAGGAGGAGGATAGGCGGCTAGGGTTTCTCTCACTGATTAATTTCCAGCTTTATCTTTCTCCAAATTGTTACGTATCACATACGTACTACCTATTCTTAATAGGAGTTGGCCGGCTATACAAAAAATTAAATAGATAGTTACAAAAAGATCTCTAAAATATAGTAAATAATTAAATCTTATAATTAGTTACAAAGAAAGATCTAGTAACTTATAATTAGTTACAAAGAAAAGATCTCCAAAAATATAGTAACTAATTAAATCTTATAATTAGTTACAAGAAAGATCTTTTAAATTAATTCTCAAGATAAAACTAGTAACTAATTAAATTACTAATCGATTGGATAGCTTATCCTACGTGTGTAACTTTCACCATAATCCTCCAAATATTTACATACGATTAGTAATACACCATGCAAAACTTGCACTTAAATACCTCTAATTTTCAATAATTGCAATTAGTCCTTTTACTAATAAATTAGTAACTTTAGTATTGTGATTGAATTAATCCATTCTATAAACTTCTTTATCATCTCCTTGATATCGATCATGCGCGATTCTTTATGGTGTGTGCCTAATAGGTTCAATTCTGTCTGGTAGTGAGATATGATGCGATCCCCCTCGACATCATCATCGAAACTCCTTTTGATGGATCAAACACTTTTGATCTTCCATCGTATAATAATTATTCGCTATAATTATTCTTATTGGTTCCCACAATCCACCATGACGCCTAGCAGCATATGGTGGCAATCCAGTCAGAAGTGAATATTGGACTGAACCTCAAGGTGCAGTTACCGTACCATACAATCCTTCTATCGCTAGTCCCAACTGCGTGGAGGTCATGGATACTCGTCAAACCCCATCACCCGTTTATGACAAAATTGATAGGACACAAGCTCATATGGTTACCTTGGAAACACCTTCCATGAACCATATTACCCCGGCCGAGGATTTCTGAGCTTTGCCTTACAAATAAATAGGACTAATTATCTCTCTACCGAGAGCGATAGATCCCCTGTAAACAACACCCATTCCTAATATGAACCGACTGCGGCCAACATATACTACTAAGACCCGTGACTAGGATCAGAGTTTGCATAGTCAAACTACAGTAGGCCTCATATTGAATGGCCGTGGTGTCGCAGGTTCTAAGGATCAGTTGTACCACTGCAACATCGACAGTACTGACGAAGAGTAGACATCCAGTAACTATCGTAATGGGTCCAGCTCAGGGCCCTTGTTCTATAACAACCACCTGCACGTTCGCTCCAGTGTCCCCACACTAATGACTGGTGAGATCGTCATCCTAAGAGAGCGACACATCATCAATCTTGCCGGATCAATCATCGTCCCTGATGATCCTCCGATTGAGAGCATTCATGACTTAATCACTATAATATGTATCTCAATTCTTAACTCTTAAGAATATACATTATCATCTCATTAAATCAAAGGACGATTCATGGCACATCAAACATGAATGGCATAAAATGCCCAAATTATATAAGATCAAGTACAAATATGTGCCATATAAAAAATGCGTCAGCCTGATAGGCTTTTGGGGCATACAACTAACATCCACGACAGAAGGCGGAGGCGGCGGCGCAGAGACGGCCCGTTGGGGGGCCGCTGGAGCACAGCCAGTGTCGCGGACGGGCTCACGATACAGTGCGGCTGCTGCAGACGGCGCACGCCACCACGGGTAGACCGCGCGGCTTGGCCGGGCCGCGCACGGGGAAAATGCGCGCACCCGGGGTCACCCGTGCGGCTGCGGTGGGCGCGCACGAGTGCACGCCTCGTGTAGGTTTTGGGATCCCAAAGATCTAATAGGTACTATCAAACAACTAGGGGGGGTGATAGGTGTAATCTTATAAACCCAGTCTCAGTGCAAAATAAAAACCAATGCGAAAATAAAAATAGCACACCGATATACGTGGAAACCATCCAGGAGAAAAACAAGGGACCAACACGCAATAACAATCCACTAAGAATAGAAGAATAACAAGGTGATTACCGGACTCCACGACTCAAACCCTCCTTCAACTTCTTCGGACTTGCGCTCACCGATTGCACGTCCACTGCACACGTGTCGAATCCACGAACGCCACTCGAATCCACGAGCACACGTTTCGAATCCACGAACGCCTTCAACACATCGAATCCACGATGCTACGTCGAATCCACGACGCAAACTTGATAAAAGCTTCGATGGTGATCCTTTGCTTTAAATATCTTGAAAGAACCATGGATGGAATCTCTAGGCAAGATTAGATCAATTCGACAAAAGAAGATCTTGGAAGAAACCTGCGAATTTGACCTAAAAGAGGCTAAAAGAAGAACGATAAAAAACCTAGCTCTAGGGTTTCTCGCAGGTTTTATTAATTAATCGGTAGTTCTTGAGAAACCCTAAGTGTCTATTTATAGGTTAGAAACCTTTGGAAAGAGATAAGCATCAAAAACTGCCTAACAGATGTTTCCCGCACGACGGTCGGACTGGATTGGCTGATCCGGACTGTCGTCTTTTTTTCAGCAATTCCTGAATAAAAGGTTCGGGGGCGGACCGTGGATTTCAGTCCGGACTGGAATTCTGATCCGGACTCTGAACATCCAATTTGTCCAGTTTTTGATTTTAAGCAATGAAAACTTATCCAAGTGTTCTAAAACACAAATGTATTCGGATCACCAAAATTATTTAGTTAAACGCACCTGATCAATCCGATCCATTTTCCTTGGATTGATGTATATGATCACAATTCTGCCACTTCATCTTCAAGACTCAAAACACTGAGTGTCAACTTGAGATCTGTTGAATCTTTCGAGTCTTCAAATGCTGATTGACAATTTGATCACTTCAGACTCCGACTCAACTCACGAAATATGACAACACAAAAAGCCTAAACAATCTCCCCTTGGCAATTTCGTGACAAAATCCAAAATAAAACGCTCAAGATACTCATCTAAACAAAAATTGAAAACTCACTGTTATCACCAAAACATTGACTTCTTTGCGTGAAAGATCCAATAAACAAAAATTACCTTGACCCAATCGTTAGAACAAACTCTATGACTTACGACTTGGTCTAAAGTGATATAGATCCTGTAAAACAAACTCACAACAATCAAAAGTCAGTTGTCAGAAATTAAAGTTATATCCTACTTTGATTCGTCCTTTTAGTTCTTTTTGTTTGGCTCATTTTTCATCATTTTTCTTTTTCCCCCCTATCTTGGACATCTCTGTTCTCCCCCATCTCTGTTCTCCCCCTATTTCTGTTCTCCCTTTTTGTCACACAATTGTCAAACAGTGAATATAGGCAAAAAGAAATCACTAACAGCATAGTTCATAGAGAAAGAGAGATAAACGCTCAGTTCCGGTATATAACAAAACGCAGATTTCGTACGGTCCTCGAAGGCAAAAATCACAACAATTCTTGAAACAAATCCAAATTCTGAAATCTTTCAAATACCGATTTGCATTCCATCAAGAAACAATTTAAGTGCTTGAAAATAATATGAGATACATAGATGTCATTCAATCCAATAATTTTACACAAAATAAAAAGATTTACTCGAAATCATGAAAAACAAAGATAAAACATTATAAACCGTTTTTCATATTATATACGTCAAACACAAGTCATCAAAAATAATCTGAGATCCAACGTCTATCAAGATGTAACGATTTATAACGATGACTTACAGAGATTTCCAAATGACATCAATTTGAATTTTACCCTTCTAAATTGAGATATGCACTAAAATACCTAAGGGTGGCTCTTTGAGCATCTTTTAACTATCCCACCTTATACCACCCAGGAGATTGTTCAAAATAAGAACTTTGAATATGACTCTCGAATGCTTCAACTAAAAATTTCAAAAAAATATTTTTCAAGCATCCAAAACATTGGTAGCTTCACACACAGACCGGACGACCGGGGTGGCAGCTCTTTCCAACATGTGGTGGTAGTTTTCATACTCCTTTCGGATGTAACTATTTCCACATCTTTTGCAATTCTCTTACACTTGTAAGAAAATACAATCTCTTATGTGAAGAATTCAATCCCAATTTTGTCTATCGGTTGTCTCTGTTTATCACAACGAACTCCCACAACCGAGATAGATTCATCATCTAAAGATCACACATGATTACTAAAATTGATGAATATAATTATCAAAACTCTATAATGAAGTATCTTCAGAATTATGATTATGGAGTAAAAGTTGATAATTCATAGAAAATTAAATTGGAGTGATTGAAAGTGAAACCCTTTTTTATTCAATGCACTTGTTCGTTAAAACCTTTTGTTCAAAAACAAAACATAAAACGAAGAGCATTGAAAACATGTAATGCAGAGATTAACAAAAATATGAAAGGAAAACCAATCAAAGCTTACATACAGTCATAAGCTATTTAGAACTTAAGACAAGGAAAGATATCACCTTTCGAATCAAAATCGTCGAATTTTGGGTGTCTTGATCATTGTGGCTGGAAGATGATAGCTTTGAGGTGGTCACTTAGGTCTTTGCGACGCAATGATCCACTGAATAATAGATGTTGTGGCTCAGACCTTTGGTGGGTTGAGTGAACTCTTTGACTTGATGTGTCTTTTGATTCCATGAGTCCGCTCCGTAGATGAAGTTGCCGAAGAATTTTCTTCCTCTTTTTCGGGGCACATCTTCATCAGTGTCCTTCAAGCACATTGGTGACAAGGTCTTCCTTCAACTTGGTGTGGAATTGAAGCCGTCACAGTTTGGTTCTTTTAAATCCCCAAACCAACCGTTTGTTTGACCTAATCCGGCCATACAATCAAGTTTTCTTGGAAACCGTTTGAAAGCCTTTGTATGTCGGATTTAAGTTGATGAACTTGCTTGGTCAAGCTGGTGGGGGACATGATTTCCTCAAACGTTTTACTAGAAAATCCATATTGTTAATGTGGAATTAACGATCGTTCGATGATTTATCTTTTCTTGGAGGAGTTTTATTATATCCAAAAACGTTCCGTTCCTCCTCGAGATCATGAAGTTTTTATCTTAAAGCATGTGTGTCTCGTCTTGAATCTCAAGTCGTTGCTTCCTCAACTTCTTAATATGCTTGGCCATTTTCTTTGATCCGTAAGAAGTTGTTGATGC
The DNA here is from genome assembly GCA_029204045.2 of Tillandsia leiboldiana. Classification (NCBI taxonomy): domain Eukaryota; kingdom Viridiplantae; phylum Streptophyta; class Magnoliopsida; order Poales; family Bromeliaceae; genus Tillandsia; species Tillandsia leiboldiana. Next base: position 769 of record JAQNDB010001760.1, on the reverse strand, counting down.
CGTCAACGAGTTCTTCTTCGTCCGACTCTGTCACGCCCCGAGTTCGCCAATTTGCACGGTTCGGGCACGCCAACAGACCCGCCAATCGGGTATGACCTTCACAATACCCGAAAGGAACGGTAACATCCATAATACACATCAAGGGTATGCGGAAGCTCAATATCAGAGTACTAAAAATCACTACTAATGTAAAACTTTCATTCAATAACAAACAGTTAATGGAAGCATGAAAGAGTGAACTATAATATAAATTTATTACACTTACACTCTGAACTTGCAAATAAAAATTGATTTACAATTTCCTTACCTAATTTCCTCACCATACATAGTTCACTCAAGAAAATAGAAAAAGGGATACCTTGCTAGACCCTCTAGGTCGCTATGGCTGGGCATTGCCCCTGTCGAATGCCTCGCTGTCTGCACCTGTCTCCGTCTCGACCGCGGCATCCATGCTCGAACCTTGGGGGGTCACCCAAGGGGGTGAGAACTCTGACAGAGTTCACCGGGGTTCAACCACCGAGAAAAAGTGTCCTCCACCACTTGGTCCATGGAAGAAATAATAATACTGCTAGGAAACTAAAATCCTCAATATCAGTAGACTGATACGCAATTCATATATGACTAATATTGGTATAATCGTCCCAGACTACTCGTTAGAGCACATCGGTGCTAAGCAACCAACGCGGCACTATGCCGCTGTATAGAGGGTCAAACTAACCGGCACCTGGCCCCTCTAAGTTCTCTTTATTCTTTAAATCTGGTGCTTTAG
>JAQNDB010001759.1:0-44963 GCA_029204045.2 Tillandsia leiboldiana | reverse complement strand
TCGTTAGCAGTGGGGCTCAGGGGTGATCAGGCCATTGACCCCCAGCGGATGAGCAGGAGTTTGCTGACAAACTCGCACAGTTCTGTAAGCGAGGACCACCTAGGTCTCGGGCGGAGTACTCATCCATCGGAGATAGGACGTGGTTGGCATCAAGGAGAAGTTGTTCAGATGATTCTTCATTGATTTGAGATTCAGATACACATCGCCGTACATTGTTTAGCTGGGATGTGGATGCTTGGGTGGCGTCGGGTCGAGCCCTTAGAGTTTCAGATCACCCGACAGCTACCCTGGTCGGAGTTCAGGAGGATGATCCTTGACACTTACTTCTCCACGAGCGTAAGAGAAGAAGATAGAAGATGACTTGAAGAACCTGCAGCAGGGTGATCGCTCAGTATGGCCTATTTCCCAGGAGTTTACGCAGTTGCTTAACTGCGTGCCCTATGTTGCCAGGGACGGGATGCACCAGGTGGAGCTGTTTGAGACAGGTTTACTAACGCCCCGAGATCTATACCTTGGGTACACGCCCAGAGGCTTCAGACTTATCAGAGGCAGGGGCTCATGCACAGTGGGTCAAGAGGGGAGATCATGTGGTCGCTAGGCGCGGAGGCTCGGTCGCTAAGAGTTCTGAGAGGAAGCGGCCAGCACCAGACGAGGGGGGGACAGGCCAGTTCATGGAGGCCGCCCCGACCGCCACCGCCACAGTCTGCGGGCCGTGGGCGTTCGGATCGGCGAGGGTCCTGGGGGATCCCAGAGGCCCCACAGCAGCAGCCCAGCGACAGCAGCAGCACTCGCAGCAGCAGAGGTCGCACAGTTACGAACACAGGGGTCACAGCGGCAAGGCAGTCAGCAGACAAGCAGTCGAGGCATCCCCAGTCTGCGGTCAGGTGCGTCTTTTGTAGGGGACAGCACCCGGCGGATCTTGTGACCAGAGGTATGGCCGCTGTTATCGGTGTGGACGTCTGGCCACATTCGAGCTACTTCCCTCTCTCTACACCGCAGGCTCCTTCCTCATCATCAGCTCCTTCGGTGCCCCAGCAGCGGCCTTATGCTCCAGCGAGCAGGGCTCCTTCCTCCCCCCTACAGACTACCGACCACGCTCAGAGCGGGCGAGTCTACGCCGCCCAGGTAGGGGACTCTGCGGCGCCCGACCACGGTGGCAGGTATCGTTTTACTTCCGGCATTAGAGCTCGCACTTTATTTGATACCGGTGCATCACATTCTTTTATTAGTAGAGCATTTGCATCATCGCATGGACTAGAGTTACGGTCGGTTACCGCATGCATTAGAGGTACGGATTCCTGATCATATTTGATGTAGAGGAGTGTTGTTGGTCTTGCCCGGTACAGCTTGAGTCTTGGATTTTGCCAGCGGACCTGATGGTCCTTAGTCAGCTGCGAGATTATGACATTGTGCTGGGGATGGATTGGCTAGCTCGCTATTTTTCGCGACGATTGATTGCGCCGCGAGGACTGTTACTTTTAGCGAGCCAGGCCAGGAGGTGTATGTTTACAGGGGTGCCAGAGTGCTTTCTTTGCCTCTGTGGTTTTGACTTCTCAGGCGAGGCAGATGATGCGCAGTGGATGCGTGGCCTTTTTGGCGTCGGTGGTTAAGGAGCCTGTGGCGGCACCGGGACTCCCCGATATCCCTATTGTCCACGAGTTCCCGGATGTGTTTCCTCCAGATCTGATTCATATGCCGCCGGATAGGGAGGTTGAGTTTTTGATTGACGTAGTTCCAGGAACTGCGCCAATCTCTAAGGCTCCTTACCGAATGGCACGGCTGAGCTGCGAGAGCTAAAGGCGCAACTCCAGGATTTAATGGACAAAGGTTTTGTCAGACCAAGTGTATCGCCTTGGGGAGCGCCGGTGCTATTGGGAAGAAGAAGGATGGATCACTTCACTCGACTATGTGTTGATTATCGGGAGTTGAATAAAGTGACCATCAAGACAAGTAACCCTTTGCCGCGCATTGATGACCTATTTGATCAGCTGCAAGGGTCTTGTGTCTTTTCTAAGATTGATTTACAGTCTGCTTACCACCAATTGAAGGTGAAGGCCGAGGACATCCCAAAGACGGCATTCAGGTCGCGGTACGGGCATTATGAGTTCACCGTCATGCCTTTTGGATTGACAAATGCCCCTGCTGCTTTTATGGATTTAATGAACAGGATTTTTCGACCATACCTGGATCGGTTCGTCTTGTTTTTATTGATGACATCCTAGTTTATTCCCGAAGCGATTTGGAGCACACGAGGAGCATCTGAGGATTGTGCTACAACTTCTGAGAGAGAGAAAGTTGTATGCTAAGTATCTAAGTGTGATTTCTGGCTTCGGGACATTGCCTTTTTGGGCCATGTGATTTCAGCCGCTGGAGTGGCAGTAGACCCGCGAAGATCGAGGCAGTCCGGGATTGGCCCCGACCGACGACGGTATCAGAGGTCTGCAGTTTCATGGCTTAGCAGGATATTACCGTCGGTTTGTGGAAGGTTTTGCGAAACTTTCCACACCCCTCACCTCGTTTGACGCAAAAAGGGATTAAGTTTACTTGGTGAGGATTGCCAGAGGAGCTTTGAGGAATTAAAGAACAGATTGATGTCGGCTCCTGTCCTTTCCCTCCCCGTTATGGGGAAGGATACGTGATATACAGCGATGCATCGCACTGTGGGCTTGGTTGCGTGCTGATGCAGGAGGGAAGGGTAATAGCTTATGCCTCTCGCAACTGAAAGATTATGAAAAGAATTACCCTACCCATGATTTGGAGCTAGCTGCAGTGATTTTTGCACTAAAGTTTGGCGCCACTACCTGTATGGGGAGCACTGCGAGATTTACACCGACCACAAGAGCTTGAAATACCTGTTCACACAGAGGAGCTCAACTTGAGGCAGCGCAGATGGTTGGAATTGTTGAAAGACTATGATGTAGACATATTATACCATCCTGGCAAGGCCAACGTGGTTGCTGATGCCCTGAGCAGGAGAGCAGTACAGAGTCTATCCTCGTTGATCACCGATCAGGCGCCATTACTTGAGCAGATGAGGCGGTTGGAGCTCGAGGTTGTGTCCCCTGGGGTCTCTGCTAGACTTATGTCTCTAGTCGTGCAGCCCACTCTGTTGGACAGGATTCGGGAGAGACAGAGTGAGGACCCCCACCTGATGAGGATTCGAGAGCAGATGCAGACTGGTTTGACAGGGGACTTTTCGATTGATGCTTCGGGATTACTGCGGTACAGGGACCGAGCATGTGTGCCTATGGATGCGGAGATCCGAGAGCAGATCTTGAGGGAGTCCCCTATACACCTTATACCATCCATCCTGGTTGGACTAAGATGTATAGGGACCTTAAGGCACAGTTTTGGTGGAACGGGATGAAAAGAGACATTGGGAGATTTGTAGCGCACTGTCTAACTTGTCAGCAAGTAAAGGCTGAACGTGTACCTGCTGGCAATTGCAGAGTCTCCCAATCCCTGAATGGAAATGGGAGCATGTTACCATGGATTTTGTCACTGGTTTGCCGAGAGCACAGACGGGAGCGGATGCTATCTGGGTAGTCGTGGATAGACTCACCAAATCCGCACACTTTTTACCGTGCAGGTGACTTGGTCCCTCGATCGGCTGGCACAGCTGTACTTAGACGAGGTAGTGAGGCTGCATGGTGGTGCCCGTCTCCATTGTATCTGACCGAGATCCGAGATTTGTTTTCGCGCTTCTGGAGGAGCCTACAGGCCACTTTAGGGACACAGCTCAGTTTCAGCACAGCATTTCACCCGCAGACAGACGACAGTCAGAGCGTACATACAGATTCTTGAGGACATGCTCCGGGCTTGCACGCTGGACTTTGGAGGGGGTTGGGTACGACAATTATCATTGCAGAGTTTGCGTACAACAATAGCTTTCAAGCGAGCATCCGAATGGCTCCGTTGAAGCATTGTATGGACGCAAGTGTCGTTCCCCTCTTTATTGGAGCGATGTGGGTGAAAGGCGGACCTTGGGGCCAGAGTTGCTTAGAGAAGCGGAGCTAAGGTCAAGGTTGTAAGTACCGGGGCATTGGATAGCGCGCCGACCACACAGATGACTTGGAGCGGAGAGTTGCCTTGAGCATGTTGTATCTGAGGTTACAGTTGATGCCGGGTTGATTCGGATCAACGCGGAAGCTCCAGCTCGATTCGGGGTTTTTCCGGGCTTTGTAGGCCGATTGAGGATGAGATTGGGAATTTCAGACTTCACCGTGGAGCGCCGGAATTCAGGAACACGTGGAACAGTGTGTACTTTCTGATTACAGCGAAGTTCGGGAGGTTCCGGACTGACGCGGAGGGCCCGGAGGCAAAAAGTGAGTCGGAACTGGCAATTTTGGAGCCGGTAAGTGATTTGAGCACCCCGACTCAACGGATAAGCTTTTTGAAGAGAAAAAGCTGTGGACACGTGTACTTTTGATTTACAGCGAGGTTCGGGAGTTTCCGGACTGACGCGGGGGACCCGGAGGCAAAAAGTGAGTTGGAACTGGCAATTTTGGAGCCGGTAATTGATTTGAGCACCCCGCTCAACGGATGAGCTTTTTGGAGAGAAAAAGCTGTGAGCGCGTGTATTTTCGATTTACAGGGTTCGGAAGTTTCCAAGTCGGGCAGCGGCGGAGAGCCCGAAGGCACAAAAGTGAGTTGGAGTTGGAATTATTGGATTTAATTAATTAGTTAATTAATTATAAAGCTTTTACTTTATAAAAGCTGCCTCCACCTCCACCACCCTCTGCAGCAAGGAAAAGAGAAAGAAAGGAAAAGAGAAAGAAAGAAAGGAAAGGAAAAGAGAGGAAAGGAAGAAGAAAAGGAAGAAGAGGAGTTTTGAGCCGATCGTGGATTTTTGGACTCGCCGTTGGAGGCCGTGCGAAGCTCGTGGGCGTGCGCCGTGCGACGACGAGGTAAGCATTTCTCCTTTTTGAGGTTTCTTGGAGTTTTGAGCTTTAGGGATTTTATAATTGGATTTTAATTGCTAAAAATAGATTTGGATTTTTGGGATTTTCGGATTTATCGGATTTTATCGGGGCTTTTTCTGATTTTTTTGCCGTCGCCGGCGGCCCGCGCGCGGCGCGCACGGCGCACAGCGCGGCGCCAGGGTGCTGCGGTTGGCAGCACCTGCGGCGAGGTGCCGCTGGGCGCGGCGCCGCGTGCAGCAAAGTGCTGCACCGGCGCTGCCTGGCGCGCGCGCAGGCGCGCGCGCAGGCCCTGCCTGGCCGCGCGCAGGCGCGCGCGCAGGCCGCGCGCAGGTGCGCGCGGCGCGCCTGCCGCGCGCGGGCGCGGCGGCAGGCCGCGTGCAGGTGCGCGCCGCACTGCTTGGCCGCGCGCAGGTGCGCGCGGCATGGCCGCGCGCGCCGCGCGCGGCAGGGCCGCGCGCAGGTGCGCGCGGCACCGCTGGGCCGCGCGCAGGTGCGTGCGGCCTGGCCGCGCGCGGCAGGGGGCCGCGCGCGGGCCTGCGCGGCCGCGCGGGCCGCGCAGCGTGCGCGGGGGCCTGCGCGGCCTGCGCGGGCCGCGCGGGCGCGCGCGGGCCTGTGCGGGCGCGGGGCGCGCGTGACCCGCGCGCAGCGCAGTGGCTGCGCGCGGGCCCGCGCGCAGCGCGCTGGGCACCCGCGCGCAGCGCCGCTGGGCGCGCGCGCAGCGCCGCAGGGCGCTGCGCGGTGCGCTCCGGCCCGCGCAGCGGGTCGCTGCGCGGCGCGGCTGGGTTGGGCGCCGTGCGGGGCCTCCCTCGTCGCGCGGCTCTGGGTTTTCGCCGCGCGGCGTGCTCCCGGACGGCGGGCGACTCCTCGGATTGCGTGCCGGCGCCGTTTTTTTTCGCCGTCGGAGCCCGTTGGTCGCCGTCGGCCGCTGTTTTTCCGCCGCCGCGCTGCTTTTTTTCGCCGTCGGGCGCTGGTTTTCGCCGACGGAGCTGGTTTTCGCCGCCGCGCGCTGTTTTTTCGCCGTCGGGCGCTGGTTTTCGCCGACGGAGCTGGTTTTCGCCGCCGCGCGCTGTTTTTTTCGCCGTCGGGCGCAGTTTTTCGCCGACGGGCCGTTTTTCGCAGTTTTCGCCCGCGGCAGATTTCGCGAGCGGTTTTCGCAGAATTTCGCAAGCTGGTTTTGAGCTGTTTTTCGCCGACGGAGCTGGTTTTCGCCGCCGCGTGCTGTTTTTCTCGCCGTCGGGCGCTGTTTTTCGCCGACGGAGCTGTTTTCGCCGCCGCGTGCTGTTTTTCTTTTTTTCGCCGTCGGGCGCTGTTTTTTCGCCGACGGAGCTGGTTTTCGCCGCCGCGCGTGCTGTTTTTTCGCCGTCGGGCGCTGTTTTTCGCCGACGGAGCTGGTTTTCGCCGCCGCGTGCTGTTTTTTCACCGTCGGGCGCTGTTTTTCGCCGACGGAGCTGGTTTTCGCCGCCGCGTGCTGTTTTTTTTCGCCGTCGGGCGCTGGTTTTTCGCTGACGGAGGCTGTTTTTCGCCGTCAGATGCCCGTTTTGACTGTTTGATTGATTTTGCGATTTCTTCGCTTCTGGCAGCTTGCGGCGCTGTTTTTTAGCTTCCGTCGAGGCTGGTTTGTGTGTTTTCTTCTTTCGCCGCGTGGAGCCGCGGGTTTGTTTCGGGCGTCCGCTGGGTGAGCGGTCTCGTGGTTGGACACGCGTGCCCGATTCGCGTGCGGATTCTGGCATCGGGCTTCGGGTTGCGTGCGGACCCCTTGGAGGCCAGGTAAGCCGCTGTGGCCAATTGCAAGTGTCGACGAGCAATTGGTGGCTTTCTGAGGTGGGTTGGTTTTCTCTCTCCAAGTCTACGGACTTCTTCTAATTCTATTGTGTTAGGATTGCATGCTAGTTTAGTGTTTTCTTGGAACTTAACAGCACCCCCGTCATATGTGCATGATTTTGACCAGACCAATTGTGAACCTTAATTTGGGCTAGGTTCCTTTGCTTTAGACATCCCGCACTTTTCATATCCTTCGGGACTTAGAGTTTCCTCGCCCGGGTAGTGGGCCGAGTGGTCAGAGTGTTGTGGGACGGGTGTTGCACTCGGGCCCGGGGGGCCGAGTGGGGTCTGGTGGCTGGGTTAGGCCAGTGTTAGCATTTTGGGGAGCCGTTTCAGATAAACGGTGGTCCCGGGGTTTTTCCTTTCCACTGTTCTTCTCGTCACCACCAGGTTGGGATCGTGGTGCACGTGTGTTAGCAGGACCTTGAACCCAGAAACCTTTTTGGATAAATACATGATTTTAGTCAGCCAATGTTTCTTCCAAGCCTCGCAAGGTTGTTGAGTCTGTTCTCGTCTGTTGGGACGAAGGCATCAGCTCTTCGAGGTTTGGGCATAAAACTTGATTTCAAAGGGTTTTCCTAAAAGAGACTAAAAATCATTATAAAGATGGATTTCTCTCAGATCGAATGGTTTTTCTGAAATAAATGACATGGTTTCTTATAAACTTATCCACCCGAGTGGATTCGAGTGATCTGGGTTCAAAGGGCTGCTTTCTCTCTTGGGGACGTAGATGTTAGTCTCCCTGGGTTTCGGACCCTTCGTAGATCTGGCCGTGGAGTAGCTCTCCGGCCGTGAGTTGAGTGTTGAGTTCAGTGGAGTTGTGTTGTGGGAGCCGTGGGTGAGACGGTGGTCCCAGCTGTGTAGTACCTTCGTTGAGTGGGTCAGTGTTGTGAGATTGAGTCGTGGAGGGTTCTCCGACTGAGTTTGTGCTTTGAGCATCGAGATACCGATCTGTTTGATCGAGGACCACAGCCTGCAGGAGCCACTTGTGAGACAGTGATACTGATGAGATACTTGAGTTCGGTGGGGTCGCACCCCTCGAACCACGCCCCGGGTGCGTTGATGATTCCGAGCCTGATGAGGCTGCGATGATGATACCGAGCCTGACGAGGCTGCGATGATGCGCCTAGTTCATATACTATGGTCGCTTGATACCCCTGGCCGTGCTACCATGGGGTCACTGTGTGAGATATTGAGTTTGTCCGTTGGGACACCCTGGTTGATACACCAGGGGGCGCAGGCTTGACTCGACTGGACCCGGGTGGGCAGTCGCTGAGATTCGAGATATACTGAGGGAGTGATGGCGTAGCATGTGTCATAGTAGAGCGTCTTGGGCTTAGTACTTGTGACATATTGTCAGCAGTGAGTGACTGCATTCCATCATCCATAGTCTCTTCTTTTGAGCATAGTATAGAGGCATGATAGCTGTAGATTCTTTTCCAGCTTATTTATCTTATTATCATTCCTTTCTCTATCTTATGCCTCTGGTAGACTTAGTGGGCAGACCGTGGTTCTTGGAGACGGTACCCACTGAGAACTACTGTAGGATGTAGTTTCTCACACCCTCTGTCGGTGACAGGTTGCTGAGGCTTTCTTCCTTCCTCCGCTGTGCTTGACTGGACGACCGAGGACAGGGAGTCGCGTGATAGTTCCCTACCAGCATTGTTACTTTAGAGAGAGGTAGATGTACCATCCCGGATTGTGGGAGTTGGTTATGTTTCCTGTTAGCTATCTCCCCTTTGGATTTGTAGATGTTGTATAGGTGCACTTCTTTTTGTATCATCTGATTTTGGGAGATAGGCTATGTGTTGTAGCAGCTTTGTAGTTGAGAAAAAAATTTATAGTACAGCTTTTTATCCGCTCTGATATCTGTGTAGCTGTAGTTTTGTCTTTTGCAGGCTAGACGCTTCGTCTGTACGGCAATTTCCGTACAGATGGCGGATCTGTTAGCGAGCCCGGGTCGCAGTTTCGACCCCGGGCGTGACAGATTAGAGTGGTATCAGAGCCTAGGTTATAGGTCATTGAGGACTTAGAAACCCTAGGCTTGTTGTTGGACATTAGGATGACTACGTGAGAGTCGTGACTTTTAGCGAGAGTCCAGATTGAGTTTTACCTCTCCCTCGGGTTGGGATGAGTGATTTGATATGTTATTCTCTCAAAGTGATTATGTTGGCTGCAGACAACATAATACTTTAGGAAGGATAACAAATTGTAGACTCTCGCTGGATTGGGTCGTATGGTTGTTGTGTCCTGATGTTTGTTTTTGTTTCAGTTACTTGCGAGGCCGCCGAGACGTCGTGCAGCGACGAGCGGGCGTTTGACCTCAGCTGAGGAGCCCGGACGGCGGGCTGCCGAGCAGGCTAGGCAGGGTGAGGTACAGGATCTGCGGGCTCAGGGGGCCCAGATGTCGGAGGCGTTGCGGCGCCAGGAGAAGAACATGGAGCGTGTGTTGCGCATGTTTGAGCTGAGAGCATCTCCCGGGTATCGCCAGTAGTACTCCAGTCGCGACATTGTCGATTTCGACCCTGGTCGCACCACTGATGGTGCAGGAGCAGCGAGAGGTCGCCAACCGGTTATTCTACTTCATCCAGTTCCATCCCCTGCAGATTTTGGGTTTTAAGTTGGGGCCTTGGGAGGCCGAGAACTGGATCGCTGCTATGGGAAAGCTGTTCAAGGATTTGTTCATCCTGGAGAAGCTTCAGGGCGCGGGATCTTGCGCCTTTCGTTTGGGACGCCGAGAGTTGGTGGGCGTCGGGTTCGTCCTGTTGGACCACCGGGAGCGAGTTTCCGCGAGGGTTGAGCAGTGGGCCCCTTGTCACCCAGGATGAGGTTTAGAGTTGATTTGTTGAGAGGGGACTGTACCTGGATATCTATCTCATTGTGTATTCCCGGCGAGTGCCGACCGTTGATGCAGCGATTGGGCATGTGCGATGGATTGACCGGGGGATCACTGATCACGTCCAGGAGGGACGGAGATCGAGGGACCAGCTCCAGAGAGAGAGTCTTGCCAGTATTGCCTGATTTCGGGATAGTGGAGTGGATCGAGGTTGCCATGGTGCCAGCCTCAGGATCATGTGTCTCAGAGGAGACAGAGACCTGGGGGTTCTCGGCCGGTTGAGGTGCCGAGATAGTGGATTGGAGACCGAGTTAGTGGTCGACATGGTTATGGAACCTTGCAGCCGCGGGGCTGTGCCCGGTTAGTGTTCAGAAACCGGTAGGGGGCTTTTTGAGCTTGCCTTGCGGTCAAGTGGATTGACTGAGGCCTGCGATTGTTAGTATTTGAAGGATCGAGTTCTCCAGCTGTGTTTGAACGGGTTAGCAGCCGGACCCGTCGTGGACATTTGGATTTGTTTCCGAAGTGGCTTAGAGCTTCAAGATCACTGGAGGTTAGGGCAGCAACTCCAAGAGGGGAGTTGTTGGTTGCCTAATCGAGGGATGTACCTGCGAGACTTGATTGTTTTGGTTGCTAAGGAGCAACGGAGGAGTTTCTGCCTTTTGGAGACTTCGATTTTTTTTTTGGAAGCCACCAGCCGCAGAGGTTTATGTTTATGGACTTGAGTTTACGCGGGGAGTTTGGACCGTGATTTTCGTCTGATAGGAAGAAGTGTAATGGAATCCTCGCACTTTATCGGCTTTTCTTCGTTGGGTCGAACAAGGATTTGAGCTATCAGAAGCAACCGAAGGAATTCTTGCTTGTGGAGTTATGGAATTTACGGTTGAGTTTACCCAGTGAAGGTTCGGCGATGCCAGTATGTTGAGTTAGAGCGACCACCTGAGAGCCGAGAGGATGAGTTTGGTTGCCGATTGGTGGGCGCCAGGTTAGCGGATCGCTTGGTACTTGGTATGACTTCCTTTCCTGGTGGTTGAGGTCAGAGTTTTGCACCCCTACTTGGTTGAGTTGGTGGACTGTGGTTTTGGGTTGCGGCCACAGCAGGGACAACTTCAACATCTCTCTCTCCTTGTTTTCCCCATTTTATCACCGAAGATAGCGGGCGGAGCGAAAAATTTTGAAGGACTACTCCAGAGATGGAGGCGATGCTGGAACCTGTTCTTGTTTTGATCGGGGCGAAGGCATCGGTCCTTGGAAATTTTGGACTTTTCGCTATTTTCGGCTGCTTTTCTTTTGAGAGAGAGTTGGAGTTGATGTTTTTCCCGATGTTTGTTTCTTGGGGTAGGGTGTGTGTCTTGGTTTCGAGGACGAAACCTTTTGAAGGAGGGGAGAATGTAAGTACCGGGGCATTGGATAGCGCGCCGACCACACAGATGACTTGGAGCGGAGAGTTGCCTTGAGCATGTTGTATCTGAGGTTACAGTTGATGCCGGGTTGATTCGGATCAACGCGGAAGCTCCAGCTCGATTCGGGGTTTTTTCCGGGCTTTGTAGGCCGATTAAGGATGAGATTGGGAATTTCAGACTTCACCGTGGAGCGCCGGAAATTCAGGAACACGTGGAACAGGTGTACTTTCTGATTACAAGCGAAGTTCGGGAGGTTCCGGACTGACGCGGAGGGCCCGGAGGCAAAAAGTGAGTCGGAACTGGCAATTTTGGAGCCGGTAAGTGATTTGAGCACCCCGACTCAAACGGATAAGCTTTTTGAAGAGAAAAAGCTGTGGACACGTGTACTTTGATTTACAGCGAGGTTCGGGAGGTTCCGGACTGACGCGGGGGACCCGGAGGCAAAAAGTGAGTTGGAACTGGCAATTTTGGAGCCGGTAATTGATTTGAGCACCCCCGCCTCAACGGATGAGCTTTTTGGAGAGAAAAAAGCTGTGAGCGCGTGTATTTTCGATTTACCAGCGGAGTTCGGGAAGTTCCGGGCAGCGGCGGAGAGCCCGAAGGCAAAAAGTGAGTGGAGTTGGAATTATTGGATTTAATTAATTAGTTAATTAATTATAAAGCTTTTACTTTATAAAAGCTGCCTCCACCTCCACCCTCTGCAGCAAGGCAAAGAGAAAGAAAGGAAAAGGAAAGAAAGAAAGGAAAGGAAAAGAGGAGGAAAAGGAAGAAGAAAAGGAAGAAGAGGAGTTTTGAGCCGATCGGGGGATTTTTTGGACTCGCCGACGGAGCTGGTTTTCGCCGCCGCAGTGCTGTTTTTTCGCCGTCGGGCGCTGTTTTTCGGCCGACGCGAGCTGGTTTTCGCCGCCAGCGTGCGTTTTTCGCCGTCGGGCGCTGTTTTTCGCCGACGGAGCTGGTTTTCGCCGGCCGCGCGTGCTGTTTTCTCGCCGTCGGGCGCTGGTTTTCGCTGACGGAGGCTGTTTTTTCGCCGTCAGATGCCCGGTTTTGACCGTTTTGATTGATTTTTGCGATTTCTTCGCTTCTGGCAGCTTGCGGCGCTGTTTTTAGCTTCCGTCGAGGCTGGTTGTGTGTTTCTTCGCCGCGTGGAGCCGCGGGTTTGTTCGGGGCGTCCGCTGGGTGAGCGGTCTCGTGGTTGGACACGGCGTGCCCCGATTCGCGTGCGGATTCTGGCATCGGGCTTCGGGTTGCGTGCGGACCCCTTGGAGGCCAGGTAAGCCGCTGTGCCAATTGCAAGTGTCGACGAGCAATTGGTGGCTTTCTGAGGTGGGTTGGTTTTCTCTCCAAGTCTACGGACTTTCTTCTAATTCTATTGTGTTAGGATTGCATGCTAGTTTAAGTGTTTTCTTGGAACTTAACTAGCACCCCCGTCATATGTGCATGATTTTGACCAGACCAATTGTGAACCTTAATTTGGGCTAGGTTCCTTATGCTTTAGACATCCCGCACTTTTCATATCCTTCGGGACTTAGAGTTTCCTCGCCCGGGTAGTGGGCCGAGTGGTCAGAGTGTTGTGGGACGGGTGTTGCACTCGGGCCCGGGGGGCCGAGTGGGGTCTGGTGGCTGGGTTAGGCCAGTGTTAGCATTTTGGGGAGCCGTTTCAGGTAAACGGTGGTCCCGGGGGTTTTTCCTTTCCACTGTTCTTCTCGTCACCACCAGGTTGGGGTCGTGGTGCACGTGTGTTAGCAGGACCTTGAACCCAGAACCTTTTTGGATAAATACATGATTTTAGTCAGCCAATGTTTCTTCCAAGCCTCGCAAGGTTGTTTGAGTCTGTTCTCGTCTGTTGGGACGAAGGCATCAGCTCTTCGAGGTTTGGGCATAAAACTTGATTTCAAAGGGTTTTCCTAAAAGAGACTAAAAATCATTATAAAGATGGATTTCTCTCAGATCGAATGGTTTTCTGAAATAATGACATGGTTTCTTATAAACTTATCCACCCGAGTGGATTCGAGTGATCTGGGTTCAAAGGGCTGCTTTCTCTCTTGGGGACGTAGATGTTAGTCTCCCTGGGTTTCGGACCCTTCGTAGATCTGGCCGTGGAGTAGCTCCGGCCGTGAGTTGAGTGTTGAGTTCAGTGGAGTTGTGTTGTGGGAGCCGTGGGTGAGACGGTGGTCCCAGCTGTTTAGTACCTTTGTTGAGTGGGTCAGTGTTGTGAGATTGAGTCGTGGAGGGTTCTCCGACTGAGTTTGTGCTTTGAGCATCGAGATACCGATCTGTTTGATCGAGGACCACAGCCTGCAGGAGCCACTTGTGAGACAGTGATACTGATGAGATACTTGAGTTCGGTGGGGTCGCACCCCTCGAACCACGCCCCGGGTGCGTTGATGATTCCGAGCCTGATGAGGCTGCGATGATGATACCGAGCCTGACGAGGCTGCGATGATGCGCCTAGTTCATATACTAGTGGTCGCTTGATACCCCTGGCCGTGCTACCATGGGGTCACTGTGTGAGATATTGAGTTTGTCCGTTGGGACACCCTGGTTGATACACCAGGGGGCGCAGGCTTGACTCGACTGGACCCGGGTGGGCAGTCGCTGAGATTCGAGATATACTGAGGGAGTGATGGCGTAGCATGTGTCATAGTAGAGCGTCTTGGGCTTAGTACTTGTGACATATTGTCAGCAGTGTGTGACTGCATTCCATCATCCATAGTCTCTTCTTTTGAGCATAGTAGATAGAGGCATGATAGCTGTAGATTCTTTTCCAGCTTATTTATCTTATTATCATTCCTTTCTCTATCTTATGCCTCTGGTAGACTTAGTGGGCAGACCGTGGTTCTTGGAGACGGTACCCACTGAGAACTACTGTAGGATGTAGTTCTCACACCCTCTGTCGGTGACAGGTTGCTGAGGCTTTCTTCCGTTCCTGCTGTGCTTGACTGGACGGACCGAGGACAGGGAGTCGCGTGATAGTTCCCTACCAGCATTGTTACTTTAGAGAGAGGTAGATGTACCATCCCGGATTGTGGGAGTTGGTTATGTTTCCTGTTAGCTATCTCCCCTTTGGATTTGTAGATGTTGTATAGGTGCACTTCTTTTTGTATCATCTGATTTTGGGAGATAGGCTATGTGTTGTAGCAGCTTTGTAGTTGAGACAAAAAATTTATAGTACAGCTTTTTATCCGCTCTGATATCTGTGTAGCTGTAGTTTTGTCTTTTGCAGGCTAGACGCTTCGTCTGTACGGCAGTTTCCGTACAGATGGCGGATCTGTTAGCGAGCCCGGGTCGCAGTTTCGACCCCGGGGCGTGACAAAGGTAGTCAGGCAGCACCTTCAGACAGCACAGAGCAGACAGAGGAGCTATGCAGATGTGCGGAGGCGAGACCTGGAGTTCGCGGTTGGGGATCATGTCTTTTGAAGGTCTCGCCTTCAAAGGGGATCCGAAGATTTGGGATTCGGGGGAAACTGAGCCCTCGCTACATTGGACCTTTCGAGGTATTAGAGCGCATAGGGCCAGTTGCCTACAGGCTTGCACTTCCTCCCAGACTTTCGGGTGTTCACGACGTTTTTCATGTATCGACTCTGAGGAAGTATGTTCATGACCCGTCTCATATCATCGATTTCACCCCACTGGAGGTCACCGAGGACCTGAGCTATGTTGAGCGGCCATTGAGGATCTTGGACCGGGAGGTTAGGGAGTTGCGCAGTCGGGCCATCCCTTATGTGAAGATCCTCTGGAGAAATCATGAGGAGCGCGAGGCTACCTGGGAGTTGGAGTCAGCGATGATGGCTGCTTACCCCCACCTGTTCGAGGCACCTGCTTGAGGTATGACTTTTGTTTCGAGGACGAAACTTTTTCTTGTGGGGGAGGATGTAGTGTTCTGGTTTCCCATGCAACTTTTCGATGAATCCACTGTGTAGAACACCTAGTGTTGGTGTGTCTGGCCCATGGTGCATCGAAGGGGTGCCACAGATGGACCTTGTGAGACTTTGTTAGCGGATTTGGCCTTCGGCTGCATTTGCCAAATTTTAGAAAAGGTTTTGGGCCAATCTGAGGTTGGATTTGGATTCAGCGCGGAAAAACGCTTGAAATCGGCTATTTGCTTGTTAAATTTGGAGTCCGGATGACCAAAAGCGGGCTTCCGGAAGTTTTGGGGGTTATTCGGTGCATGGGGGAGCCTCGTGGACCGGCCTGAGCCACGTGGCGGCCTATTATTGGCCGGCTCACGCAGCTCGGTCCACGGAGAAGCGCGGCGGTGCATGGACCGCGGGCGGGAGACGCGTGGCGTGCCCTGATAGGCCGGCGCACGCGGCATGGTTCACCGATTGTGCGGGGTTGCGGTGGACCGGGCGCATGACACGTGGCGGCTTCGGATTCGTCGGCTCACGTGGGTGCGGTCCACGGTGTGCGCGGGGGGGCGCCTCGGGACTGCGCGCGCACAGTGGCGCCAGGCGGGACGGTCGGCCGCACTCGAGTGCGCCACGTGTCACCTCGCGGTTGGGCGGCCGTACCTACCCCCGCTGACCGCGAGGGGACACGCGGCGCACTGTGGGCCGCGGGGATTTGCTGTCCCCTGTTTGGGGTGACGTGGCCGCTCCTGGGAGATTCGGGCGCGTCGGACGGGAGGCGTACAACCGGGTTTCCGGGCGCAGTGCGCCCGAAACTTGCGCCCGAAAACCCGGCCCGACAGCTTATGGGCTGGGCCTATAAATAGCTTCCCCTATTCGTTCTTTTGGCTTTTTGGACCCCATTTTCGCAGAGCATCCTTCAGCAAAGTTTTTCTCCCTCAGTGCACTACCCATTGGAGAACTTTGAGGATTTTTGGAGGCACTCTTCCCGAGGTTCACCATTTTACGGCACGGCGCGACGCTTGTTTCCCCGGCGATCTTCTTTGTCCCTTCTCAGTGTTTGGACTCCTCCGACTCACCCCGACATCGGATTTCGCCGATTCTTGCGCCGTTGGACTCACGACAGGTAGGACTTCAACTCCTATGTTTTGAGGTTCCTCAATTTCCGTGCTGATCTTGGAGTTTTCTGAGCACCCATTTGACCCATTTTTCGTCGCGGACTTTTGGACAACACCGCGGTGTTCTTGCCGTATCTTTTCGCTCGGACGTCGGATCGAGGCGATTCAAGAGGAAATTTTCATCTACACTTCGCAAGGAGTCTCCTGGATTTTTGTCAGATTTTTCTGGTTTTAGGATGAGGCTGAGAATCTCCTTTTTCTGTGGTTCTTTGTTACAGAAAATTTGGTACAGTTTGGTTTGGGATGTTTCTCTTGTCGGATTTTTATCTCAGCGTAGGAAACTCTGATTTGGGCGTGTAGGTACTCTTTTCGACGGGCTCGTCGCGAGGATCGCGACAGTATTTTCCTTGGATTTTTTTGGGCATTTTTCGTAGGTAAAAATGGGTGAATTCTGGACTGTGGTATTAAGGGACAGATTCTGGGAATTGTGAATGAATAGCTTATGTACTTTCCTTTGGGGTATTTTGTACAGATTGGTGGGGAGTTTTTGGACTGAGCTTGGGTTTCGCTTTTGGGAACTGGGATTAGCGCTCGAGGTGGGTGATGTTGTAAACCTCCTATTTGTGATTTATCACTAGGCCTATTAGAATGCTCTTGATCAGGCTGTTATTAGAACTGTGAGATGGACTTAGCATGCTTGTATGAAATCCTAGTTCCTTCGTTAATTATCGCTTTGTTAGAAAACTACAAGTTAATTAGTGGTGGGTCCATGCTTTAAATATGTAGTATAATTACTTGGAAATTATGCTAAATCCCTATCTTATTGAATGTTAAATGAAAGGTTGGGGTATGTGGTTAGAGTATTTAAAATGGTTCATTAAGAAAAGGACTTTTGCATGCATGAATGGTCACCTAGATAGGCCACCTTTTTCTGCTACACTATCATGCTGGAATTGACTTAGGAGAAACCATATTTCATTCTTTCTTCAGTCACTTAGACATAGGGGATATTATGCTCGGGTTAGAGCAGGGGCTGGGATAGTGTAGTCAGATACTTGGGTTTCGGGGAGAGGGTTTTGGGCTTTCTTTGGGGGATGGTACTTTTCCTTATAGATCAGAGTGCGCGATTCGCAGACTTGAGACCCTGAGACTCCTGTCCCATATCGGTGTTATGCGTAGGCTGGCATACCCGATTTGGCAGACATTGAGAATCCTTTCCCATATCGGTGTTATGCGTAGGCTGGCATACCCAATTTAGCAGACCTTGAGACTCCTGTCCCATATCGGCGTTATGCGTAGGCTGGCATACCCGATTTGGCGGACATTGAGACTCCTTTCCCATATCGGTGTTATGCGTAGGCTGGCATACCCGATGTGGCAGGCTTCGATATTCTGATGCATACATTTAGCTATCTTTAGCTGGGCAGGTAGAGGCATATTAGTGGTAGCTTTTATCAGGAGTCATACTCATAGTTACCGCATTTATTCTTTTAGCCTCTGGTAGTCCTAGTGGGCAGGTATGAGTTTTGAGTTGAGGTTTACCCACTAGGGGAGGCTACTGTCTTTATAGTAGTTCTGACCCCCACTGTTTTCCCTTTTCTTGTCCCCTTTGTTTTGCAGAGTCATCTGCTGGAGTTGCGGGACCCTCCTCCCAGGATCGAGGTAAGAGGATCGCCGACTAGATAGCTGCTACCCCGAGCTCGAGTTTTGTAGTTTTGTTGTATCCCCTGTACACTCAGACGGTTGCATTTTCTTTTATTTTTGGGTCTGGCTGCGGCCAGCTGGTTGTATTTACTTCGTGAGCTGGGAGAGACATATGTATATTCTTGAGAGTTTATTGTACTTTTATTTCCAGCATTTGTCTGAGATGTACTAGTTTCAGTTTAGCTCTGTTTTATGCTCTAGTATTATTTCTCTATATCTGAGCAGGTTACCAGCGCTTCGTGTACACGGGAAATACCGTGTGCACGGCGGGTCTGTGGACGAGCCCGGGTTCTGGTTTACACCCGGGGCGTGACAGTTCAACTCAACTCATTTGGATGAAAAGCGTGTTGAGCGACTTCCGGATTTCAGCAACTTCGGTAACTGTTTTATGTGACAACACTAGTGCTATAAACATTTCAAAAAACCCTGTGTTGCACTCTAGAACAAAACACATTGAACTTAGATATCATTTTCTTAGAGAGCTAGTTGAATCAAATATTCTTCAAATTTCCTACATTTCAACTGAAGATCAATTAGCTGACTTTTTAACAAAACCTTTGGATCAAAAACGTTTTATTCATTTGCGTAAAGCAATTGGAATGCTTTCCTTGAAATAACATCTTTTTGAAACTTTTGTTTAGGTTAGGTTTTGTTTTTGTGTTTTTGTTCATTATCTATGCTTAGACATAGAACATTAATTGAGCATTAGTTTTTATTGACTTTAACTGCATCCTTTTATATGTTTAGAAATTTATTATGCTTTGGATATCATAATAATTCATTTGATGCAATGATCATTTATGTGAATTAAATCATCTTTGTTTTGATCAAAGTCAATTTCTCTCTCGATGATCTCTTGGTATAGTTTTTATCTTATTTGATTGTTTTAGTCGAGTATGAAATCGAGATCAATATTTGGCTGAATACTTTATATCTTAAATAATTGATAGCCAATTGAGGGGGAGTCAAAGAAAAAGTGTTATGCTCAAAAGATGTGGAAAGAGTTACATCCCAATGAGGAGTGTGAAAACTACCACCACATGGAGGAAAGAGCTACCACATCGGTCGTCCGAGTACTGTGTGCAGCTACCACATGTATACCAAGCAAGGTTTTTCAAGTTTGATTAAATAAAATGCATGTTGAAATACTTGACTCTGTCAAAATTTCAAGGTTGGTATAAGGTGGGAATTTTAATGAAAGATGCTCAAAGAGCCACTCTCTTCAATAAATTGACTAGATATATTATCTAACTTATCTGGGATTTCAGACATCTATTGATCTTTGTACTTCATTTTTTTTACCGAATTGATGATTTGATAAAGGCATTACTCATAACATCAAGTTAGATGTAATTGAAGTTGTTCAACTTTAAGGGATTTAATTTTTATAAATTTTCGTTTCATTTGTTGGATGTTATTGATAGATTTGGCATAATCTATTTCTTGTTGTATGAAACGATGATTTTAATTTAAAGTTGATACACAAAAGTGCTTACAATCTTTTTCTGGATTTTCTAGAATTTTTCTGAATTTTTCTGAAGAAAAAGTTGGAGCCGATCCGGATTGGACAAGCCGATCCGGATCCCGAACGCAGGTATTCTCTGCGGGTAGCCGATCCGGATCGTAATCACGAACTGATCCGGATTGCGGCTAGGGTTTTATATAGAACAAAAGGGTTTTGATTTCTTTTACTGCAATCTTTTGTTCAAAAGTCTCCAGAGCTTCTCTCTCTAGAATTCATCCATCTTGGAAGCTTTCAAACTCAAGTTCTTCGATTCCAAGTAAGTTTTATTGATCAAAATCTCGGTTTTTCACAGTTTTTCATATTCTTCCTAAAAAAGTGATGAATTTCCGTATCTTTCTCGTTTGTGGATGGTTTTTGATCAAATTTCTTTTCAAATAAGAACTCTGGGTAGATTAGTTTTGATTATATGCTAGGTATTCTAATGATAAACGGATTTTTGGCATTCGATTTCAAAAATTTCGGTTTTAGGGCATATAATGGGAATTTTCCAAAATCATGCGATTGATCTATTTTTAAAATTCCTTTTGCAAAACTAATTCGATTCTTAGTCTCTCTACACGATAATGATTGTTTGGGTACAATTTTTCAAATTTTTAAAAATTAACAATTTTTTTGTGTTCTTGAGTTGTTGCTCACAGGATTTCCTTTCTCACAAGAAACTAGTAGCAATGGTGATCACCTGGATCATTTTTCTTCTGGCTACTATGGTCCATACTAGAGACACTATCTGTGACGCCCCACTTCCCAGGGGGTCACCCATCCTTGAACTACTCTAGCTCTAGCACGCTTAACTCTCATGTTCCTCTTGGATCTTACTACCATCCAAAATGCTATAACCGGGTTAGAGATTTAGTCCTATTATATCATTTATATATAGGACTAATCCAAATTTCGGGGGTGTCACATTCTTCCCCCCTTTAAGCCCTGACGTCCACGTCAGGCTCAAGCACACTCACAAGCACCAGGCGATGTGAGACTCGTCTCGCTAGCCTTAGCCGACCTTGTAGGGAGCTGCACTCCACCTACAACGGTCATTAGCCGGGGAGCCACACTCTACCCGCTATATAACCCTGGCTCAGCCGAGACTCATCTCACATTTCCGGCTGGTGAATGGCTCTGATACCAACTGTGACGCCCCACTTCCCAGGGGGTCACCCATCCTAGAACTACTCTAGCTCTAGCACGCTTAACTCTCATGTTCCTCTTGGATCTTACTACCATCCAAAATGCTATAGCCGGGTTAGAGATTTAGTCCTATTATATCATTTATATATAGGACTAATCCAAATTTCGGGGGTGTCACATTCTTCCCCCCTTTAAGCCCTGACGTCCATGTTAGGCTCAAGCACACTCACAAGCACCAGGCGATGTGAGACTCGTCTCGCTAGCCTTAGCCGACCTTGTAGGGAGCTGCACTCCACCTACAACGGTCATTAGCCGGGGAGCCACACTCTACCCGCTATATAACCCTGGCTCAGCCGAGACTCATCTCACATTTCCGGCTGGTGAATGGCTCTGATACCAACTGCGACGCCCCACTTCCCAGGGGGTCACCCATCCTAGAACTACTCTAGCCCTAGCACGCTTAACTCTCATAACCTCTTGGATCTTGCTACCATCCAAAATGCTATAGCCGGGTTAAGAGTTTTAGTCCTATTATATCATTTATATATAGGACTATTTCAAATTCCGGGGGTGTCACATTTCTCCCCCCTTTAAGCCCTGACGTCCACGTCAGACTCAAGCACACTCACTAGTACCAGGCGATGTGAGACTCGTCTCGCTAGCCTTAGCCGACCTTGTAGGGAGCTGCACTCCACCTACAACGGTCATTAGCCGGGGAGCCACACTCTACCCGCTATATAACCCTGGCTCAGCCGAGACTCATCTCACATTTCCGGCTGGTGAATGGCTCTGATACCAACTGTGACGCCCCACTTCCCAGGGGGTCACCCATCCTAGAACTACTCTAGCTCTAGCACGCTTAACTCTCATGTTCCTCTTGGATCTTACTACCATCCAAAATGCTATAGCCGGGTTAGAGATTTAGTCCTATTATATCATTTATATATAGGACTAATCCAAATTTCGGGGGTGTCACACTATCAAGCCCAAGAGGGCTAAGAAGGCGAAGAAAACTAAAGATGATTCCGATATGGAATCTGAGACGGAATCGATCGATTGGGATGAGTTGCAAGTTGAAGCAACTGCACCCACTGCTTCGAAAGGAAAAGCACCTGCAGAAACATCAAAGGCTCCGCCTACTGCTGGTGAAAAGGGCAAAGCTCCAATGGAAGAAACTTCTGTGAAAACAAGAAGAAAAAGTGTTGCTCGCAAGAGAGGGAGTGCTCGAGGAATTTCCATTGAGCAACCAGTTGCTAGCCAGCCTCCTCCACAAGACTTTATCAGCTCTGCTAGGATAAAGGATTTTGAGAACAGGGAATGCATTGGCGAAAGACATGTTAATGTCAAAGCCTTGAAGGAACGATCTTCGCTTTTTGGGACTCTGTATGACCAGACAGGTCTTGCTCCCATTTGCAACTTCCCCGAGACCACTGGGTATTGTCTTCACTGAGTAAGAATGTTTTATCAAAATGCTTGCTATTTAGTTGATCAGGAGAGCGGACGTCGAGAATTTCAAACATTGGTTAAGAATGTTAAGATCAAAGTAACCCCTCAACTGATTGGAGAGGCGTTAGGAATGACGGCCAGAGCTGATGGGGCTCATTATATGAAGTGTCAAACCTTCACCACCAACTCCTGGAGAGTGGTAGTTGATGGAATCTGTCTTCCAGATACTCTGTCGGCAGGAAACTCCGTCTTTTCAAAAGAACTGCGACCAGAGTATCGCTATTTGAACTTCATTATTTGTTATAATGTCCTTCCAAATATGAATACAAAGGTTCTTCGGTGGGATAGGATGTTATTCCTCTATCTTCTTGGCAACCCCACAGCAGCAATGGGAGCAAACTTAAATATTCCTTACATCATCTGATCGAGGATGGCACGCTATGTGGAACATGCTCACCCTTCAAAGAGACTACCTTATCCAATGATCATTATGCGCATTCTTCGAAAATTTAAAGATGACACAAGTGCGAGTTCCTACATGCACAGTCTAGGAACGATCAATGAAACAACTATTGTAAAGTCTCTCTCAACAAAACAAGATGAGCCCCCATCACCTCCTCACCGACGAAGAGCACAACAACAAGCAACAACCTCTGCTCCAGCAGCACCTCCAGTCCAACCAGCACCTGCAGCACAACAAGCACCTCCATCGACATCCGATGATGATGCATCGGTTACCTCCATTTATAGAGAACAGCAAAGGCTCTCCAACGAGCAAGAATGCATTTCAAATGAACTGATTGAAGTAAAGGAAGAAATAAAAAAGGTCAACAAGAACCAGTCATCCATGAACAAACGTTTAAAGAAAATCTTCCAAATACTCGGCTGCATCAGTTCGGATGATTCTGAGTAATTCCCTTCCTTTTTAATTCTTTTTCTTGTGCAGATCTTTAATCGTTTTCTTGTGCAGGTATTTACGTTTTAGTTTTTAGTTTTAATTCTCAAACTTTTGGTTCTTGAACTTGTTAACTTTTCTCTCAGTTTTGGTAATTTTGGCTAACTTTGTGACAAAAAGGGGGAGAGAGTATTAGAACAGTTTGAACAATCTTGATTGTCCAATTGAACCATGAAGTTAAGTAAGGTAAGTAGAACTTCAACTTTTGGTTTTCATTTGTGATTGCACGCATGCCTCGACTAACTATTTGCTAACTATTTGGGCATGTAATATAACTAACAAGTTGATGTTCACTAACAATTTTTGTGACATTTGGATTTTGATTGCATAGGAGATATGTTGGTTTTTAACTATGATCAAATTACATATCTGAATGTATAAATGTCATGGTAAGTATAAATGAGTATAAACTTTATCTCTGTATGTGGTTTTTGAATGATATAAAATTCTTGAGGTATCTAACGATTTCTTTTGTCAAGAATGATTTCTTTTGCAGAGAGTACAGATGTCTAAGTCTAGAGTCTGTTTTAGGAGTTTAACTCATGTATCTATTTTATTTTGGATCTCCATTGTAAATTTTTGTTGTATGGTAATAGCAACAAAAATATCTTTTTGAATTTTCTTGAGTGGATTTATGTTTTATCACGAAACCGCCAAAGGGGGAGATTGTTACGGAATTTGAGTTGGCGTATTTCGTGAATTCGGTTAAGTCTTGAAGATTGAAGATAAAGAAAGTTGGATCATTTAACTCAATCTCAAGAAAGAAGAATTCAAAAGGATCAGGTATGTTTAACTAATTATTTTTGGTGATCCGAATACTTCTTATAGTGTAGAAACACTTGGATGAATTTCTAATTGCATAAAAATCAAAAACTGGACATGGGACATGTTCAGGATCCGGATCAGACTTTCCAATCCGGATCCCGAAGGGTGTTCGTTCATACACCAGTTCAATCCGGATCGTAGCCTCCTTTGATCCGGATCCCGAACACTGGTTTTACCATGTTTTATGAACGATCCGGATCAGGCTTTGCAATCCGGATCCCGAACGTTGGTGTTTGGTGAAATTGTATGAATGATCCGGATCAGGCACTTCGATCCGGATCCCGAACCTTGGTTTTTCTGGAAACTGTTTGTCTCGCTACTGCAATCCGGATCGCCGAAGTCCGATTCGGATCGCCGTCCTGAAAAATTCCAGAAAAGGTTAGTTTTTGATTCTTATCCTCTTCCAATGGTTTCTAACCTATATATAGCCCCTTTAATTCATCTTTTAGGGCAACCTACGATAAAGGGAAAAAGACGACCGAAATAGATAGATCCACAAATAGAGAAGAAAGGAAATCAATAGATTAAATCTTATGTTTCTTCATCTATATTGATTGATTTGATTCTAGGTTTTCATACTCACATTTTGAGTAGAATCAAATCAATGAATACTTAGATGGTATTTCCGATCTATTTCTAATCTAAGTATTCTGCGGATGATCACCACCCAAAACAACGATTTTCCCAAAATCGGCGCGTGGACTCGCGTGGCCTTGTGGATTCATGGTGCTACCGCTCTCGTGGATTCGGAGCGAGGTACGTTCGTGGATTCGAAGCGTGCTACTGGGTGAAGACCGTGGATTCGGTCGGACGTCGTGGATTCGGCGTTGGACGCAAATCGTGGATTCGAGAAGCGTCGTGGAGCGAGCGGAGAAGATCAACTAGGAGTGTATGGAAAAGGTTGAGTCGTTTGTGAGTACGGTATATCACCTTGTACGTGTTTAATTCTAGTGGATTTCACCGTGTTATCGGTCCCGTGGTTTTTTTACTCCGGTTTGGAGTTTTCCACGTAAAAATCTCTGCGTGTTATTTATTTTTCCGCATTGGGTTTTATATCGCAAAGATTTTTGAGTGTTTATTGTTTACACCTATTCACCCCTCTCTAGGTGTTTTTTCCCCTATTTAGATCCAATTCTACATAACCCAACACTTTGGTTCGATTAAGGAAATGTAACAAGCGAATCCACAAACCAACTGTCTCCGAGTCCTGACTCCTTCTTGTGGGTCTCCAATAATGTTAGATTCCGGATGATCCTTGGAGATGCGTAATGTTTGAGGTAACGGAGTACTCGGAGGTACATGAGATGATTCCTGCACATCAGACAAACTTGAAGAACCATTAGATGAATCATCATTGTCGAAAGAATTGTTATGAGAAGATGCATTTGCAGGAACATCATCATCAAGAGAGATATCAAGGGTAGATTTATCAGATGCAAAGTGGAAAGCTTCATCTACTTTAACATTTATAGATTCAACTATCGTTTTAGATTCCAAGTTAAATACCCGATATGCTCTACTGTTTGTAGAATAACCCATAAAAATCCCTTCGTCACTTCGAGAGTCAAATTTTCCAAGATTTTCGCGGTCACGTAAAATGTAACACCGACTCCCAAAGATACGAAAATATTTGATGTTCGGTTTTCTACAAAACCATAGTTCATATGGTGTATTTAAAGTTCCCGGGCGCAAATGAACTCGATTAATAACATAGACTGCAGTGTTCACAGCTTCAGCCCAAAAATATAACGCTAAATTCCGGCTGTGAAGCATAACACGTGCCATCTCTTGTACAACCCTGTTTTTGCGCTCGACTACACCATTCTGTTGAGGTGTATAGGGTGTTGAGAATTCATATTTAATGCCATTGGAAGTGCAAAAAACAATGAATTTAGAATTTATGAATTCTCCACCTCTATCACTTCTAACACGAATGATCTTTTCATTCTTTTCAATCATAATACGATGGCAAATCTCGTGAAAAGAATCAAAAGTATCAGCTTTCTCTTTTAAAAATGCTACCCATGAGTATCTAGAGAAATCATCAACCAATAAGAAAATATACC
Source organism: Tillandsia leiboldiana (assembly GCA_029204045.2). Taxonomy (NCBI): domain Eukaryota; kingdom Viridiplantae; phylum Streptophyta; class Magnoliopsida; order Poales; family Bromeliaceae; genus Tillandsia; species Tillandsia leiboldiana. Next base: position 19,372 of record JAQNDB010001759.1, on the reverse strand, counting down.
ATTTACCTCCCAAAGATGGTTGACGTGTTGGCCCCATTAAATCTATGTGCAATAGTTCCAAAGGCCGTTTAGTACCAACGTGGTTCAAGTTCTTGTGTGCAGTCCTGGATTGTTTTCCCTTTTGGCAACCACCACATACAATGTTTTGTTTAAGTGAAAGTTTTGGAACCCCCTTGACCACGTCTTTGTTTGAAATTCTAGCAAGTTCCTTAAAATTTATGTGACCTAGCCTTTCATGCCAAAGTGTTTCATTATTCAAAGAGGCTAAGTTACAGTTTTCAGAAATTTTATTGGGAACAACATAACAATTGTTTTTAGATCTAACCCCCTTTAAAAAGAAAACATGGTCCTTATCAGTTACAACACATTCAACAGATGAAAAATTAACTGAAAAACCATTGTCACAAAGTTGACTGATACTTATGAGGTTAGTCTTAAGGCCTTCAACAAATAACACATTATTCAGAATTGGGCCATCTGGAATAGCCACTGTTCCTTTTCCAACAATTTTGGAAGACCGACCCGACCGTCTCCGAAAACTACAAGTCCTCCGGAGATTTTCTCAAAATTTTGAAAGCAGTTTTTGTCACCGGTCATGTGACGGGAACAACCGCTATCCAGATACCAGGACAAATTATCATATGCATGCAAGGAAATATTAGTAACAAGACAAGGGACGATTTCACCTTTGCGTACCCAAACCTTTCGAGTTTTGGTGTACGTCGGAAATGATTGTGAAGTTGATACCTTTGGTGAAAGCGTCTTGATTGATCCATCGCTTTTCCTTGACGTCGTCGTCTTGTTTGATGAGCTACCGATGTTCTTTCCTTTTGAAAGATCCTTCTTTGATTTGCGGGAAATGAACTCATTGGTAGTAGTTGCAAGATGTGCTTGATTTGATCTTTCCGCTCCATTCTTGCAATTTCTTCTTATGTGCCCTGCATAACCACAACGAAAACATACCTTTGTTCTAAACGATCCCGAAGAAGGGGAAGTAGGTTTGTTGTCGTTGTTTGTCGTGAATTCCGGTGTCGGAGGAGGAGTAACCGACTGGGGCACAAAGACTGTCCCAACCGAACTAAAATTGTCTTCAGTTCGATTGTATCCGAGGCCGAATTTGTTTGTCTGACCAAGACCAAGAATCTTATCCAACTTACTCCTTCCAGAAGAAAATTGCTCTAGATCATCCTTGAGTTGGAAAATGGTCTCCGTTATTTCCAATTTTTCCTGTCGAGCCTCGCCGTAGAGCTTCAAGAAGTAATTCGCTTTGTTCACCATATCTACATAATTCTTCTCGAATTGCTCATTGGACTCTTGAAGGGAAACATTTACTTTAATCAGATTATTCCTTTCCACTTCAAGAGCGTTTGAGAGAGAAGATGCCCTTTTTGCTTCTTCTTCGAGATCCTGCAATCTCCCTCTCAAACTCTTGTTTTGCTTTGCCAGTTTCTTTGAATCCCTCAAAAGCTTATGGTAGGCAAGAGTAAAGTCTTCCCCTTCCGAATTATCCGATTTCATCGTCCGTTGCAATCTTTTCAACAGTGAGGTTGGACAGTGAGTCGGATGTACTTGCCATTAAGCACATGAAGGGTGAAGATGTGGACGCGTGGAATGCCGTTGCGTTGTTCTCTTCATCACTGGAAGATGACTCATTTGACGTTGAGGTGTCATCCCAAGTGACGGCTTGCATCGCCTTCTTCTTGGACGGATTCTTATTTGGACACTCCGTTGAGATATGGCCGTATCCTCGGCACTTGAAGCATTGGACTTGTCCTTCTGAGCTTTTCTTATCCTTTGAGAAGTTCTCTTGCTTTCTTGGCTTGTAACTTGGAGAGCCTTTGCCTTTCTTCGACTTTCCGAAGGATGGAGTTTTGCTTAAATTACCCCTTCGAAAATTTCGGCGAAACTTCCTTGTCAAGAGAGCGAGCTGCTTTTCAAAGTCCTCCATAGATAGGTTCTCGTCATCGTCTGAGGAGGATGAATCCGCGTCTTCTTCTTTTGTTGTTTTCAATGCAAAACCTGAAGACTTAGAAGAGGATGCTTTTCCAGAAGAATAGTTAGTAGGAAATGTCATTTCATATGTTTGTAAAGAACCAACTAATTCTTCTACACGGATTTCTTCCGGGTGTTTAATAGTTTCAATGGCCGTAACCTTGGATCGAAATCTTTCAGGAAGAGTTCTTAAAATTTTTCTTACAATTTTAAATTCTAGAATTTTCTCTCCCAAGTTAGCACATGTGTTTACGATGTCTTGCAATCGTGTATAGTAGTCTGTGAAAGATTCATTTTCTGCCATGAAAATAGAGTCAAACTTGCTCGTAAGCATTTGCAGTTTTTGAATCTTCACAAGGTTAGTTCCCTCATGTGTAACTTGAAGAACATCCCAGATTTCTTTCGCAGTCTCACATGCCGAGACGCGAGAGAACTCAGTTTGTGACAAAGCATTAAATAGAGCATTAATTCCTTTGCCATTGTAAGAAGATAAATCAATCTCTTCCTTGGTCCATTTCGACCTAGGTTTGATGGTGCGAAAATCAGCAATGATTTCAGTTGGATTAGACCATCCTAATTCAATTGATTGCCACACCCATTCGTCGATGGAAATTAAAAAGGCTTTCATCCGTACTTTCCAGTAGGCATAATTTGTTCCATCGAATAACGGGGGTCTGTTGATGTTTCCACCTTCAACCATTGTTTACAACCCTATTCCCGCTCCGATACCACTTGTTGGGTTATGTATAATTGGATCTAAATAGGAGAAAAAACACCTAGAGGGGGGTGAATAGGTGTAAACGTTAAACACTCAAAAAATCATTGCGCAATAAAACCCAATGCGAAAATAAAAACAACACGCAAGATTTTTACGTGGAAAAACTCCAAACCGGAGTAAAAATCCACGGGACCGATCACACGGCGAAATCCACTAGAATTAAAACACGTACAAGGTGATTTACCGTACACACTTACGACTCAACCTTTTCCATACGCTCCTAGTTGATCTTCTCCGCTCGCTCCGCAACGCTTCTCGAATCCACGATCAGCGCCCAACGCCGAATCCACGGCGTCCAAAGTCGAGTCCACGACGTCCGACCGAATCCACGGTCTTCACCCAGTAGCACGTCTCGAATCCACGAACGTACCTCGCTCCGAATCCACGAGAGCGGTAGCACATTGAATCCACAAGGCCATGCGAGTCCACGCGCCGATTTTGGGAAAATCGTTGTTTTTGGGTGGTGATGATCCGCCGAATACTTAGATTAGAAATAGATCGGAAATACCATCTAAGTATTCATTAATTTGATTCTACTCAAAATCTGAGTTTGGAAAACCTAGAATCAAATTAATAATATAGATGAAGAAACGTAGAATTAAATCTAGTATTTCCTTTCTTCTCTATTTGTGGATTTTTCTATTTCGGTCGTATTTTTCGTCTCCCCTAAAAGATGAATCATAGGATCTATTTATAGGTTAGAAACCATTGGAAGAAGATAAGCATAAAAAACTAACCAATTCTGGAATTTTACAGGACGACAGTCCGGACTGGAATTGACAGTCCGGACTGCTTCAGCGAAACAGACTTTTTCCAGAAAAGACGACATTCGGGGTCCGGACTGCAATCCACAGTCCGGACTGTTCATGCAATTTCAACAATTCCACGTTCGGGGTCCAGACTGAGATTTCCAAGGTCCGGACTGGAATTGCACATGAACAAACCTACGTTCGGGGTCCGGACTGAGATCCACGGTCCGGACTCTGAATATGTAAAATGCCCAGTTTTTGATTTTTATGCAATTAAAAATTCATCCAAGTGTTTCTACACTATACTAAGTATTTGGATCATCAAAATTCTTTTGTAAAACGTACCTGATCCATTTGAATTCTTCTTTCTTGAGATTGAGGTATATGATTCAAACTTCTAAATCTTCAATCTTCAAGACTTAACCGATTTCACGAAATACGCCAACACAAATTCCGTAACACAAAGTCCATATCATCATACCTTTAACCACACTAGACCGATTACCAGACACATACAATCATTTCCTAAATACATACAACTAATCTCCACGAGTAATAAAGAGACCAACTATTTTTTGAAAGGATAACCACAGGGTTTTAAAAGCGATGCCCACTCGACATCAGGTTTTATAAAACTATTTTCGAAACCACATAAATCCACAGAATTTGAAAATGGTGCCCTCCCGACACCAGGTTTAATAAAACTATTTTCAAAGTCACATAAATCCACAGAATTTGAAAGCGGTGCCCACACGGCACCCATATTTTTAAAACAGTTTTCACAACAGTTTCCTTGTTTCTTGTTTGTAGTTTGAAAGCGGCCAAGTAAAGAAGTAAGAACAAAACATCTATCCAAAAGAGTTATCGAATAGCCCAACATCCACATCGATCCCACGGGGGTATCGCGATCCACGACTAGCTACAATGAGTAATGAAAATGAACAAGGAAAGTAAAATACTCAGGATCTGTAGCCTCTAAGGGCCCAAAGGTCGCTCATGCGGCCTCACCAACGCCCTAGCACTCGCCCCTGGACGAACCTGTCACGGAGTGGGAAGTCAGTGACCAGAAATAAACGTAGAAGCAATAAGGGCTAAGAGTAAAGCAAACCACGGTAAAACCAGAGCAACCACCTTTCTCAACGTGCAACCAACAGTGAAGAACCCTGTGCAAACCAAACCGGGCACCTCCCCCGGCAACCACACCGAGCACCTGCCTCAGAAACCCCGCCGAGCACCTACCTCGGCCGCCGAGCATCCGCCTCGGCATCACCGCTCACACCCCCCACCCACGAGGGCCCCCATTACGTCACCCACACGTGGGGTACACGGGTCAACGTACCACTTTTCCGGAAAAGCACACCCTCGCGGTGGCCAAACCACTGGTGTGCGTGTAGCAATCTCGAGCCTCGACCGTGCACCCACCTCGGCAATCACCCAGAACATGATGTATCATCGAGCATCGCGACCCTTAGTCGCCATAAATATCATGATAATAAAAACATAAGCATGTACAGGGGTTAGCAATATATTAACATGCCAAACCTTTGCTCTTACCAGTTACCCTCGTTTCCCGACTCAAGAACTGTCGAAAGAGGAACCCACCTTTCGACTTCCGACTGGTCACACGGATCACCGTCCTCATCGCTAGCATGCCCCGAACAACCCTACTGTTGTTCGGAGGGGGCGAATCACCCGTCCAATATCCCACCGACGTTTATTAATCCGGGGGTCCACGTCACCCCCCACTACCCCTTACAATGATAAATATAACAATGACGAGAACATGCACAAAGAGATTCTAAGGGGTACCCACCTCGAACACGAAGAAGGAGACGATGTGGAAACTCCAGCTAAAACACTCCCACCTTGTGCCCAAAAAAGCTACAGTAAGAAATGTTGTTAAAAACATCGTTGTGGTCAAAAACACTCAAAAACGGGGCGAAATGGGCCAAAAACGGAGTTTCTGGACTCTTAGGCTGAAGGCTGGTGCACGGGTCCAGGCGTGGACCGGGTTCACAACGCAGAGGAGGCGGCGGCGCAGACCGGGCTCACCCCGGGAGCGTGCACCAGGCGGAATGGGCCGGGCCGGTGCACGGCCAGAGCGCGCACCGGGCTCACGAGTTCCCGGTCGCGGCGGCAGCACCGGGTGCACTCCCAGGCGTGGACCGTGCCTGCGGGCCGCGCAGGCGCACGCGCCCGTGCGCCGGGTCCGCGCCTTCGGGCTGCGGACACGTGCGCCGGGTGCACACCGGCCCGGTGGACCGCGCGGTGCAGAGGCGGGCTGGCGCACGCGCCCGTACGCCGGGTCCGCGCCTTCGGGCCGCGGACACGTGCGCCGGGTGCACGCCGGTCCGGTGGACCGCGTGAGGGCAGCCGTACGGGGATGAACAGTACGTCTCCGTTTCGCCCTTCGCGGCTCCGGTTGCGACCCCGCGACCACGGCGACTGCGGCGACGACCCCGAGAACACGATAACGGCGGCGGCAGCCTCCCGTTTGACAACGGTGGCGGCGGCTTCCCGTTACCACAACACCCACAACGCGCGCGACACCCGAACAACCGACACCCAAACCCTCGACCCCACAGAAATTGCAAAACGAAAAACAACATGAGGGGTTTCCCCCGATCGCTCACCGTGATCCTGCGAGGAAGGAGAAGGTGGATCGTCCCCCTCGTCTCCTGCGTAAAGCCCCCCGAGAGATGGATTCCCCCTTTTTTTCCTTCCTTCTCATTTTTTGCTCGCTCCTCGGATTCGGATTTCAAAATTCGAACTCTCCCTCTCCGTTCAAGTTCTCCAAAAGAAAAGAAAAGGGGTTACTACTAAAAGGGTGCTATTTATATGAAATACCTACATTCAACCCTAGGTCAAGATTCGACTCAGATTTTCTCGAAAATTGTGCAAATTGCCATGCACGAATCTCGGTGCACTTTACAGTCACCGGGAGCTTCAAACCCCAATTCCGGGAGATCCGTAAGTCCGATTTCAGATCTGATTGCACCGCCGTTCATCATTTTGCGAGCTCTACCACCTAAAAATACCCGCAACCCCCAACGGTCAGCTCAGAAATTCTCGAACTTCAACCCCCCTAACAACCGAAAAGATTCGATTAGGACCCAAAACGAAAAACCGGAAGGTCGAGGTAATACAAAATAAATAAAATAACCCAATGACATAAATAAGAAGAAAAGTCCGATCGTAGGTGGATCCCGTCTGATCACCTCGAAAAGCGTGCCGGCCACTTAGCACGGATTCTCAGGCACCACTCAAAGGCAAACGCTTTGACCCCCATTCCGGGAGATCCGTAATTCGGAATCCGAATCCGATCGCTTTGTCGTTCTCCGTTTTCCGAGCTCAAACGTAGAAAAATACCCGCGGTCCAGGCCGGTCCATTGCAGAAAACACAGTGCCAAGCTTCCCTAACAACTCCGTCATAAAAAGAAGGTATTCAAAAGCATTGGAACGCCAGGTCACTACATCACTCACCTCTTAAAACAAGTTTCGTCCTCGAAACTTAACCCTAGTCCGCAACGAATAAAACTCGGTAGCACTCCCTCATCTTTGACTCCAGTTCCCAAGTCGCTTCTCGTTCTTCCTGGTGGCTCCACAGTACCTTCACGAAGGGGATCGTCGGATTGCGCAACACCTTTTTGTCCTCCCGTGCTAAGATCTGCACGGGCGTTTCATCGAAGCTTAGGTCCTCTCTAAGCTCAAAAGCAGTAACCATCCATCACCCGAATCAAGTACACAGGCTCGGAGCATATCTTCGAGAATCTGGATCACTCGCTCGGACTGTGCATTGGTTTGGGGGTGAAACGCCGTGCTGAGGAGTGGTTTAGTCTCTAGGGCTCATTGTAGACTTTGCCAAAGGTTCGACACAAGCCTGCGTGTCTCTAGTCCACGTCGTATGGATGGGTGTGGACAAGAGCCGATTTCGTCAGTCGATCCACTATGACTCAACCCGCATCGTGTCCCTGACGCGGTGCGGAAAACCCGCGATGAATTCCATGCTGATTCGCTCCCATTTCCACTCTGGTGCGTGTAGAGATTGTAGTTCCCCCCCCTCGCCGGCACTGATGTTCGGCCTTTACTTATTAACCATCCAAACAGCGAGCAGCGAACCGTGTTACATTCCCTTTCAGTTTAGTCCACCAAAAATTATGCTTGAGGTCCTTGTACATCTTCGTGTCACCCGGATGCGCCGCATAGGGAGCGCAGTGCGCCTCTGACAGTATCTCTTTCTTCAACTCTGGCAGCTCGGGCAAGCAATTTCGCCCTCAAAAACGTATTACGCCGTTCGCACTCGCCGAAAAGTCACTCGCGTGGTCCGGGGGATCTTGTCTTGATCAAGCTGTATCTGTGCGCCTGTCTTCTGACCTTGCAGGATTTCTCTAATAGGGTTGGCTTGACCATCAAGGACAAAAGTCGTGCGACCGTACTGGTCCCGCTGAGTAATCGCGCTCGTCGGTTCCTCCTCGGTTTGACCCTTCCCGCTCCAAACATCCGCTACTACACTTGCTTTTCCGGGGTGATACTGAATGGACAAGTCGAGCCCTTCAGCAACTCTAACCAACGCCTCTGCCACGAAAACAACTCCTTCTATGTGAACCAAACTTAAGGCTCTGGCGATCCGAAAACACATTACGATGAACTCCAAACGGTGGTGTCTCCAAAGCTTTAAAACAAAGACGCCTGCTGCCAGTTTCGGATCGTGTGTCGGGTAGTTCCGCTCATATTCTCTGCGATTCCTGTTGCTGACACTATGTGCCCCAAAAAGTCCACTTCGCGAAGTCAGAACTCACATTTCTTAAATTTAGCAAACAGCTTCAGGTCTGTGAGATTCCGGAGAATAATCCGCAAGTGCTCCTCGCAGTTGATTGAAGAGGTCATCAATCCTGGACATGTTCTTCACTGTAACCTTGTTTATCTCCCTGTAGTTGATGCGTAGACGTAGGCTTCCGTTCTTCTTTCGCACGAAGAGTACGGGTGCGCCCCAAGGCGACACACTCGGTCCGATGAACCCTTTATCCAAAAAATCTCCTAGTTGTGCCTTAAATTCCCTCAGTTCCGCGAAAGCCAAACAGTAAGGCGCCTAAGTGATAGGTTGCGTGCCTAGTAGAAGCTCGAAAGAGAGGATGACCTCTCGCTCGGGGGTATTCCCGGCAGTTCAGTTGGGAAGACGTCGGAAGAAACCCTTACAACCGGGGTGTCAGTGAGCGATGCAGAGGGTCGAGTCGCTAGGCCCACTGAAACCAAGTAACTATACAACTGCCTGATACCTCGTAAACCAATCCATGCCCAGCACCACGTCGTACTCCTGCTTCCCGACTTGGAGTTCCCCGTCATGACGCCACCGGTCCTGTGATGACCTGGATCTCCGCAGAGTTGTTGCAGTGCATTGGGTGGCTTCAGGAGGCCTACGTGGTGTGTCGGTGGTGATTGTGCACAATTTGGACACAAGTGTGGGACTTCGGGCTTAAAATGGATCACGTGAGTGATCGGAGGACCCTGTTGAGTGTTTAGAAGTGTTCTCGCGCGGAACAGATATCAGAATTGGGCTCAACACGAAATTTGGGCTATGAACATCTTTCCGGGTGCCTTCTGCAATTTTTAGAGTTGGAATTTGGAAAAATGGACATCAAATTCGGATTCAGCGCGCGAAAACGGTCAAAATGGACTACCTACTTGATATTTTGCGCAACCGGTTACTGTTCATGCCGGAACAGTGATTCCGGCGGCTGGCGGGCAGGGACGGATGGGCTCGGGCAGGCGGCGGAGCGGCCGCGGGCAGCGCGCGGGCAGGCGCGCGGGCGCGCGGTCCACGGGCCGGCGTGCACCAGGGGCAGGACACGTGGCATGTTGAGATTGGTCGGTGCAGTGGACTTGGACCACGGAGCAGGCGGGCACGGTGCATGGACCGGCGGGACACGTGGCGACTTTCTATTGGAAGGCTCAGGAACGCGAGGTCCACCGAGGCGCGGGGGGTGCCTCGGGAACTGTGCCTAGTGTTGGGTTATATGTAATAATGGATCTAAATAGGGGAAAAAAACACCTAGAGGAGGGTGAATAGGTGTAAACAATAAACACTCAAAAAATCATTGCGCGATAAAAACCCAATGCGGAAATATAAATGAACACGCAAGATTTTTACGTGGAAAAACTCCAAACCGGAGTAAAAAACCACAGGACCGATAACACGGTGAAATCCACTAGAATTAAACACGTACAAGGTGATATACCGTACTCACAGACGACTCAACCTTTTCCATACGCTCCTAGTTGATCTTCTCCGCTCGCTCCGCAACGCGTCTCGAATCCACGATCTGCGTCCAACGCCGAATCCACGGCGTCCAACGTCGAGTCCACGACGTCTGACCGAATCCACGGTCTTCACCCAGTAGCACGCTTCGAATCCACGAACGTACCTCGCTCCGAATCCACGAGAGCGGTTGCACCTTGAATCCACAAGGCCACGCGAGTCCACGCGCCGATTTTGGGGTAAATCGTTGTTTTTGGGTGGTGATGATCCGCCGAATACTTAGATCAAAGATAGATAGGAAATACCATCTAAGTATTCATTAGTTTGATTCAACTCAAGATGTGAGTATGAAAACCTAGAATCAAACTAATCAATATAGATGAAGAAACATAGAGTAATATCTAATGATTTCCTTTCTTCTCTATATGTGGATCTTAGGCCGTATAAAAGATGACGACTTGTATGTGGATTTACGGCTTATATGGATTTTCTGGATTAACCCTAGAAAAAGAATCATAGGGTCTATTTATAGGTTAGAAACCCTAGGAAGAAGATAAGGATCAAAAACTGTCCGTTTCTGGAAATTTTCACGACGGCGATCCGGATCGGATTAGCTGTGATCCGGATCGTCGTAACGAGTCAGGCAATTCCAGAGAAACAGGGTTCGGGATCCGGATTGTAATGCACGATCCGGATCGTTCATGAATTTCAGCAAATTCCCATGTTCGGGATCCGGATCGAAATGACTATGATCCGGATCGGATTTGCCAATGAACAAGCACCCTTCGGGATCCGGATCGGACTGTCTGATCCGGATCCTGAACATGTCCCATGTCCAGTTCTTGATTTTTATGCGATAAAAAATTCTTCCAAGTGTTTCTCCACTACAAGAAGTATTCGGATCACCAAAAATATTTAGTTAAACTTACCTGATCCTTTTGAATTCTTCTTTCTTGAGATTGAGGTATATGATCCAAACTTCATTCATCTTCAATCTTCAAGACTTAACACTTTCACGAAATGCGCCAAAACAAAATCCGTAACAATCTCCCCCTTTCGCGGTTTCGTGACAAAACACAGATCCACTAAAGAAAATTCAAAAAAGATATTTTTGTTGCTATCACCATACAACAAAAATTTACAATGGAGATCCAATACAAGAGATAAACTCCTAAAACAGACTCTAGACTTAGACATCTGTACTCTCTGCAAAAAGAAATCATTCTTGACAAAAAGAGATCGTTAGATACCTCAAGAATATTTAGCATTCAAAACCTAACAGAGATAGAGTTTATGCTCACCATGACATTGAGTAATTCAGATATGTAATAAGATCACAATCAAACATTGACATATCTTCTAAGCAATAAGATTCCAAATGTCATAACTTTGCTTTGTTAGTAATCAAACAACTTGTTAGTAATAATACATGTCCAAATAGTTAGTCGAATAGTTAGTAGGGACATGAAACAAATCACAAGATAAAACTAGAAGTTGTGATACTTACCTTTCACCAAAGTCAAAGTTTGTAATAAGTTCTCACCAAAAGTTCAAAGTTCTCACAGAGTTCACACAGAGTTCACTCTAAACTCTCTCCCCCTTTTTGTCACAAACTAAGCCAAAAATTCAAAATTTAAGGAGAGTTAAAAAGTTCAAAATCAAGAAAAACCTGAGAACTAAAACTAAAGCAAAGTAAAAACAGAACATTAAAACCTAAAAAAAAAACTGAAATCCTGCACAAGAGAATTAGTGGTCAAACGATTCAAGCATCTGAATCTGAGTCATTAGAGGCGGAGTCCTCAGAGCTCGTGCAACCCAGCTTCTTCAAAATTCCTTTAAGCAATCCCGAAATCGTAGAACACTCTTGTTTCATCTGATGTATGTCCTTGGACATCTTTCTGAGTCCTAGACCCATTTTGTCTTGCTCTTGTTTGATGGAAGACTCCAGGTCTCCCTTTTGGTCAATTCTTCTGGAAGTTGAGGAACGTTGTGTGACGATTGACGGAGCAGCCTGTCCTTCATTCCGAGGAGATCTTCTTGGCAAAGAATGTGAATTGTCAAGAGGTTCATTGCTTGGCACATTTTTTTTCCTTGCTTGCTGCTTAAGTATTGAGGAAGACTTTAGTAGCTTCTTGTTCTTTAGGTAAACCTTATTTTCTTCATCAATACCTTGTTGTACTTCATCAAGAAATGTGTCCCAATCTTCTTCGTCTTCAGATTCAGTGTCAATTTGAGAGATATTCTTTGGATTCTCTTGACATGGTTCATTTATTTCAATACCTCGAGCTCGTCCAGGTCGTCGAGCGAGTCTTTTTCTTTTTAGTATGGATGAAGAGGTCATTGGTGCTTTTCCTTTTTCCGTAGCAGTGGGCGGAGCCTTTTCCTTTGATGTCTCTGCACGGGCTTTCCCTTTCGATGCAACAGAGGTTTTTTGTGGCGATTTTCCAGGATGTGTTTCATCATCTGACAACTCATCCCAAATGACTTCATCCTTTTTAGCCCTCTTGGGCTTGACAGTGTCTCTCGTATGTACCATAGCTACTAGAAGGAAAATGATCCACGTGATCACCATTGCTATTGGTTTCTTGAGAAAAGAAATCCTGTGAGGAACACCTCAAGAACACGAAAAAATTGTTAATTTTCAAAAATTAGAAAAATTGTACCCAAACAATCATTATCGTGTAGAGAGACTAGGAATCAAATTAGTTTTGCAAAAGGAAATTTAAAAATAGATCAATTGCGTGATTTTGGAAAATTCCCATTATATGCCCTAAAACCGAATTTTCAGAAATCGAAGCCCAAAAATTCGTTAATCAAGAGAATACCCAGCATATAATCAAAACTAATCTACCCAGAGTTCTTATTTCAAAAGAAATTTGACCAAAAACCATTCACAAATGAAAAAGTTCCATGATTTCTACTCATGTTTTGAGTAAACAAGGAAAAACAGTGAAAAACCGAGATTTTGATCAATAAAACTTACTTGGAATCGAAGAACTCGAGTTTGAAAGGCTCCAAGAAGGATGAAATTTAGAGAGAGAAACTCTGGAGTCTTAAGAACAAAAGATTGGAATAAAAGAAATCAAAATCCCTCTTATTCTAATAAAACCCTAGCCGTGATCCGGATCGGATCGAGATTTCGATCCGGATCGGCTACCCGCAGGAAACACCTGCGTTCGGGATCCGGATCATTCATGTCCGATCCGGATCGGCTCCAACTTTTTCTTCAGAATAATTTAGAAAAATTCAATAAAATCCGGAAAAAGTATGTAAGCATTTTAGCACATCAACTTTAAACAAAAATCATCGTTTCATGTCAAGAGAAATAAATTATGTTAAATCTATCAATAACATTCAAATAATGACATGAAAATTTACAGAAATTAAAACCTTTAAAGTTGATCAAGTTCAAACACATCCATCATGATCTTATGAGTACGGCGTTTATCAAATCATTAAAATGATAAAGAAAATGAATTACCAAGATCAATAGATGTTTGAAATTCCAAATAAATTATATAATGTATCTAGTCAATCTGTTGAAGAGAGTGGCTCTTTGAGCATCTTTCATTTAAAAATCCCACCTTATACCAACCTTGAAATTTGACGGAGTCAAGTATTTCAATCATGCATTTTATTTAATCAAAAATTACAAACCCATGCTTGGTATACATGTGGTAGCTGCACACAGTACTCGGACGACCGAGGTGGTAGCTCTTTCCTCCATGTGGTGGTAGTCCTCATTGGGATGTAACTCTTTCCACATCTTTTGAGCATTTTACATTTCTTTGACTCCCCCTCAATTGGCAATCAATTAATTTAAGATATAAAGTATTCAACCAAGGATTGATCTCGAATTCATACTCAACCAAATAGTCAAATAAGATAAAAACAATACCAAGAGATCATTGAGAGAGAAATTGACTTTGATCAATTAAAAAATGATTTAATTTAAATAAATGATCAATGCATCAACTGAATTATTATGATATCCAAAGCATAATAAATTTCTAATTATATGAAAGGATGCAAGTAAAGTCAATAATACACATGCTCAATTAATGTACTATGTATAAACATAGATAAAGAACAAAAACACAAAAACAAAACCTAACCTAAGCAAAAGTTTCAAAAAGAAGTTTATTTCAAGGAAAGCATTCCAATTGCTTTACGCAAATGAATAAAACGTTTTTGATCCAAAGGTTTTGTTAAAATGTCAGCTAATTGATCTTCAGTTGAAATATATGACAGTTGAAGAGTATTTGATTCAACTAGCTCTCTAAGAAAATGATATCTAAGTTCAATGTGTTTTGTTCTAGAGTGCAACACAGGGTTTTTGGAAATGTTTATAGCACTAGTGTTGTCACAAAGAATTGTTACCGAAGTTGCTGAAATTCGGAAGTCGCTCAACACACTTTTCATCCAAATGAGTTGGGTTGAACAACTACCCGCTGAGATATATTCTGCTTCGGCAGTCGAGAGTGCAATGCAGTTTTGCTTTTTACTGTGCCATGCAACAAGGCAGTGGCCTAAATAAAAACATGCACCACTCGTACTTTTTCGATCATCCACAGATCCTGCCCAATCGGCATCTGAGTATCCAATAATATGTAAACTTGTTCCCATAGGATACCAAATTCTGAAATTTATGGTTCCTTTAATGTACCGGATGATCCGTTTCACCGCTTTCAGGTGAACCTCCTTTGGTGCAGATTGATATCTCGCGCAGATCCCAACACCAAAAGATATATCCGGGCGACTAGCCGTGAGGTAAAGTAGACTTTCAATCATACTCCGATAAAGTTTCTCGTCTACATTCTCACTAAAAGATTCACTTCCTAATCCTTTATTGCTAGTTCCCATTGGAGTTGGAAAATCTTTACAATTTTCTAGATCAAACTTTTTGACCAACTCCAAAGCATACTTGGATTGACACAAATGGATGCCTTCGTCACACTGTTTCACTTGCAATCCAAGGAAATAAGTCAATTCGCCCATCATTGACATCTCAAATTCGCTTTCCATGGTTTCAGCGAATTTAGAAGCATCATTATCTCTTGTCGCACCAAATACAATGTCATCGACATAGATTTGTGCTACAATGAAGTTATTTTGATAATGCTTCACAAAGAGAGTCCTGTCAGCTCCCCCTCGAGTATAGCCCTTATCCAATAGGTGCTTTGTCAACCTTTCGTACCATGCTCGCGGTGCTTGTTTTAAACCGTAAAGAGCCTTTTTCAAACGAAAAACATGGTTAGGTAGTTTACAGTCTACACAACCTTTCGGTTGAGCCACATAAACTTCCTCATTTAAAAACCCATTTAAAAACGCGCTCTTAACGTCCATTTGAAACAATTTTATTTTAAAATGACAAGCTATCGCGAATAATATACGAATGGACTCGAGTCTAGCTACAGGGGCGAAAGTTTCATCAAAGTCTATACCTTCTACTTGAGAGTAGCCTTGAGCAACTAAACGTGCTTTGTTCCTGATGATGGTACCATCTTCATTTTTCTTATTCTTGAAAATCCATTTGGTACCTATCACATTGTGTTGCTTTGGAGGCTTTGTTAATTCCCAGACTTTGTTTCGCTCAAACTGATGGAGCTCTTCCTGCATTGCTTTAATCCAGTAGTCATCCTGAAGAGCTTCATCGATGTTCTTTGGTTCGATCAAGGAAACGTAGCAAGCGAATCCACAAACCAACTGTCTCCGAGTTTTGACTCCTTCTTGTGGGTCTCCAATGATGTTTGATTCAGGATGATCCTTGGAGATGCGTAACGTTTGTTGTAACGGAGTACTCGGAGGTACATGAGATGATTCCTGCACATCAGATAAACTTGAAGAACCATTAGATGCATCATTAATATTGGAAGTATTATCATGAGAAGATGCACTTACAGGAGTATCATCATCAAGAGAGATATCGAGGGTAGATTTTTCAGATGCAACGTGAAAAGCTTCATCTACTTTAACATTTATAGATTGTACAATCGTTTTAGATTCCATGTTAAATACCCGATATGCTCTGCTATTTGTAGAATAACCCAAAAAGATCCCTTCGTCACTTCGAGAATCGAACTTACCAAGATTTTCGCGATCACGCAAAATAAAACATCGACTCCCAAAGATACGAAAGTATTTGATATCCGGTTTTCTACTAAACCACAGCTCATATGGTGCATTTAAAGTTCCTGGGCGCAAATACACTCGATTAATGACATAGACAGCGGTGTTCACAGCCTCAGCCCAAAAATATAGTGGTAAATTCCGGCTATGAAGCATCACACGCGCCATCTCTTGAACAACCCTATTTTTGCGCTCAACAACACCATTCTGCTGAGGTGTATAGGGTGCCAAGAATTCATGTTTTATGCCGTTGGAAGTGCAAAAATCAATGAATTTGGAATTAATGAATTCTCCACCTCTATCACTTCTAACACGAATGATCTTTTCATTCTTTTCAATCATAATACGATGGCAAATCTCATGAAAAGAATCAAACGTATCAGCTTTCTCTTTTAAAAATGCTACCCATGAAAACCTAGAGAAATCATCAACCAATAAGAAAATATACCATTTACCTCCCAAAGATGGTTGACGGGTCGGCCCCATTAAATTCATGTGCAGTAATTCCAAGGGCCGTTTGGTACCAACGTGGTTCAGGTTCTTGTGTACAGCCCTTGATTGTTTTCCCTTAAGACAACCTTCGCACACAATGTTGTTTTTAAATAGAAGTTTAGGAACCCCCTTAACCACGTCTTTATTTGAAATCTTTGCTAGTTCTTTAAAATTTATGTGACCTAGTCTTTCATGCCAAAGTATTTCATTATCCAAAGAAACTAGGTTACATTTTTCTAAAATTTTATTAGGAACAACATAGCAATTGTTTTCAGATCTAACCCCTTTTAAAAAGAAGACATGGTCCTTATCAGTTACAACACATTCAACAGATGAAAAGTTAACTGAAAAACCGTTGTCGCAAAGTTGACTTATGCTAATGAGGTTAGTCTTAAGGCCATCAACAAATAACACGTTTTTCAAAATCGGGCCATCTGGAATAGCTACTGTTCCTTTTCAACAATTTTGGAAGATCGACCGTCTCCGAAAACAACGAGTCCTCCGGAGATTTTCTCAAAGTTTTGAAAACTATTTTTGTCACCGGTCATGTGACGGGAACAACCGCTATCCAGATACCAAGACGAATTATCATAAGCATGCAAGGAAACATTAGTAACAAGACAAGGGAAGATTTCACCTTTGCGCACC
Source organism: Tillandsia leiboldiana (assembly GCA_029204045.2). Classification (NCBI taxonomy): domain Eukaryota; kingdom Viridiplantae; phylum Streptophyta; class Magnoliopsida; order Poales; family Bromeliaceae; genus Tillandsia; species Tillandsia leiboldiana. The sequence goes on along the minus strand of JAQNDB010001759.1, from coordinate 2,328 downwards.
CAAAACCTTTTGGAATGCGTCGGTAATGGTCGTGAGGTTATTCTCCTAGGTGAAGGCGTCTTGTTAGATCGATTGCTTCTCCTTGATGATGTCGTCTTGTGCGGTGAACTACCAAGTCTCTTTTCCTTTGTATGATTTGCATTTGATTTCTGAGGAATCACCTTTTTGGTAGTCGTTGCAAGAAATGTCTGAGTTGAGCGTTTGGCTCCTGTCTTGCAATATCTCCTTATGTGCCCTGAAATACCACAACGAAAACATACCTTTGCGCTTGACGATCCTGAATAGAAAGAAGTAGGCTTGTTGTCGTTGTTTGTCGTGAATTCCGGTGTCGGAGGAGGAGATACCGACTGAGGCACAAAAACTGTCCCAACCGAACTAAAATTGTCTTCAGTTCGATTGTATCCGAGGCCGAACTTGTTTGATTGACCAAGACCAAGAAGCTTATCCAACTTACTCCTTCCTGATGAAAATCTCTTTAAGTCATCCTTTTAGTTGGAGAATGGTCTTTGTCATTTCCAATTTATCTTGTTGGGCCTCGATGTAGAGCTTTGAGAAGTGATCCGCTTTATCCACCAGTTTTGTATGTTCCTTCTCGAGTTGCTCATTGGACTCTTGAAGGGAAACATTTGCTTTTAACAGATTATCCCTTTCCACTTCAAGATCGGTCGAGAGAGAAGTTATCCTTTTTACTTCTTCTTCGAGATCCTGTAATCTCCCTCTCAACCCCTTGTTTTGTTTACCAGTTTCTTTGAATCCCGTAAAAGTCTGTGGTAGGCTAAAACAAAATCTTCACCTTCAGAGTTACTTGATTCATCATCCGTTGCAGTTTTTCAACCCGGGAGGAGTTGGACAATGAATCTGTAGTACTTGCCATTAAGCACATGAAGGGTGGAGATGTGGACGTGTGGAATGCCGTTGCGCTTTCTTCTTCATCACTTGAGGATGACTCATTTGACGTTGAGTTGTCATCCCATGTGACGACTTGCATCGCTTTCTTCTTCGACGGATTCTTAGTTGGACACTCCGTTGAGATATGGTCGTATCCTCGGCACTTGAAGCATTGGACTTGTCCTTCTGAACTTTTCTTATCCTTTGAAAAGTTCTCTTGCTTTCTTGACTTATAACTTGAAATACCCTTGCCTTTCTTCGACTTTCCGAAGGATGGAGTTTTACTTGAATTACCCCTTCGAAAGTTGCGGCGAAACTTCATTGTCAAGAGAGCGAGCTGCTTCTCAAATTCCTCCATAGATAGGTTCTCGTCATCGTCTGAGGAGAATGAATCCGTGTCTTCTTCCTTTGTTGTTTTCAAAGCATAACCTGAAGACTTAGAAGAGGATGCCTTTCCCGAAGAATAGTTAGTAGTAAATGTCATTTCATAAGTTTGTAATGAACCAACTAGTTCTTCTACACGTATTTCGTCCGGGTGTTTAATAGTTTCAATGGCTGTAACCTTTGGGCGAAATCGTTCAGGAAGAGTTCTTAAGATCTTTCTTACAACCTTAAATTCTGGAATCTTCTCTCCCAGGTTAGCACATGAGTTTGCGATGTCTTGCAATCGTGTATAGTAGTCCGTGAAAGATTCATTTTTCTGCCATGAAAATAGAGTCAAATCTGCTCGTAAGCATTTGCAGCTTTTGAATCTTCACGAGGTTAGTTCCCTCATGTGTAACCTGAAGAACATCCCAGATTTCTTTCGCAGTCTCACATGCCGAGACGCGAGAGAATTCAGTTTGAGATAAGGCATTAAAAATAGCATTAATTCCCTTGCCATTGTAAGAAGATGAATCTAACTCTTCCTTGGTCCACTTCGACCTAGGTTTGATGGTGCGAACATCAGCAATAATTTCAGTTGGATTAGACCATCCTAATTCAATTGATTGCCACACCCGTTCGTTGATGGAAATTAAAAAGGCTTTCATCCGTACTCTCCAGTACGCATAATTTGTTCCATCAAAGAATGGGGGTCTGTTGATGTTTCCACCTTCAACCATTGTTTACACCCTATTCCCTCTCTGATACCACTTGTTGGGTTATATGTAATAATGGATCTAAATAGGGGAAAAAACACCTAGAGGGGGGTGAATAGGTGTAAACAATAAACACTCAAAAATCATTGCGCAATAAAAACCCAATGCGGAAATATAAATGAACACACAAGATTTTTACGTGGAAAACTCCAAACCGGAGTAAAAAACCACGGGACCGATAACACGGTGAAATCCACTAGAATTAAACACGTACAAGGTGATATACCGTACTCACAGATGACTCAACCTTTTCCATACGCTCCTAGTTGATCTTCTCTCTCCGCTCGCTCCGAATCCACGC
>JAQNDB010001758.1:0-44971 GCA_029204045.2 Tillandsia leiboldiana | reverse complement strand
AGTACTTGGGTGGACTCCTCTCCCCCCCAGGAGCTTCCTCGACCACTTGCCGGAGGTGGGAGGCCCGCCAGCGAAGCCGTAGCACATAGCTCGGGCCGAGGTGGAAAAAACCCGAAAACTAGGGTTTTGAACTGCGGGTAGTTACTCAAACCAAAATCCCCACTTTGCAAATGACCTATTGGGTCCTACAGTCCCACCATACATTTTATTTTGTTTTTGGACCACGGTTTGCGAAGCTTGGCCGCGCGAGCAGACCACCTTTTCCGGCGGTGCAACTTCACCGCCGCAAACGGCCGTGCATGGAGGTTCGGTACTGGCAGGGAAAGTCTGCAAGAACCTAATTAAGACTCTGCCCTGGGGTCTTGGGCAATAAAACCAAAGGTAAAAAGCTTCACCTTCGAAGCACGAAGTAGGAGAAGTGGTGACGCCGTTTCGCTCCTCCCGCGTCGCGCGGACCACGGGAGAGATGCAGAGGAAAGCAGGAAAACTTTTGATGGAGGTGGGTGCACAGAACCTCGGTGTGATCCCCCTTCCCTCAACTTCCACTTCCCCTTATATAATAACGCCTCCCACCTTACTACGAGCCACCCCAAGAAGAGGGCGGTTCCTGGGCATGGAGGTCGTGGCAGAGGGGAGTGGGAACATGGAGGAGCGGTGGTAACTGCTTCTGTAACTACCACAGAGTGTTTATAAGCGATTTTCCCTTTCTTTGCAACTAAGTCCCTCTAAACCTTGATCATACAATTCAGTCCATAGCTGTAGGTCATTTATGCATAGAAGTCCTTCTCCAAATAACCTCATTGCATTTGACACATAAAATATTAAGATTTTTGCGAAAATACCCTTTTTCGATGTATTTCACGCATTTCGAGACGAACGGTTCGTCAAATTGCGAAACCGACTTCGCCACACGTCCGGCTCGTCGAAACCTATCGAGTAGCGTATTTGGTTGCTTGATTCAGTGCTCGAATAAAATCTCGGGCCATAAAGTTCTGTAAATTACAGTATGACGCACGCATTTCGATGCACCCGGATCACTAAACGCGAATTCCGTCAGTGCCATTGTGCTCAGAACGGCGGTGCCATTCAAATCGACTACCCGAATCGCTAGATTCGGACTCCAGACAGTGAATCGGCTAACGTTCGCTCGGTGGGGAATTAAATCAGGAGGTTACTATTCACGACTTAAGTCGTGGACCCCACAAGCTTCTTCACTGATTTCTGAACAATCCGACCGTCGGATCGAAAATCAGTTTATATCATTTTCAATCGGTTCGACGAGACGGTCGCACTAGTGGTTTCAGATCTTCGAGATCAGACTCGGATCCGAAAGGCAGACATAGTGCTCCGTAAACTGTGCGATACGCGCACCGGTATGCAAGTCACTTAGGTTTAGATCTGCTTCTTCGCCCGCAACCACACTTGAATTTCTCGAGTGCTACACAGCATGTGAGACTGCGAAAGAAATCTGGGATGTTCTTCAGGTTACACATGAGGGAACTAACCTCGTGAAGATTCAGAAACTGCAAATGCTTACGAGCAAGTTTGACTCTATCTTGATGGCAGAAAATGAATCTTTCACGGACTACTATACACGATTGCAAGATATCGTAAACTCATGTGCTAACCTGGGAGAGAAGATTCCAGAATTTAAGATTGTAAGAAAGATCTTAAGAACTCTTCCTGAACGATTTCGCCCAAAGGTTACAGCCATTGAAACTATTAAACACCCGGACGAAATACGTGTAGAAGAATTAGTTGGTTCATTACAAACATATGAAATGACGTTTACTACTAACAATTCTTCTGGAAAGGCATCCACTTCTAAGTCTTCAAGTTATGCGTTGAAAACAACTAAGGAAGAAGACGCGGATACATCCTCCTCAGACGATGACGAGAACCTTTCTATGGAGGAATTTGAGAAGCAGCTCGCTCTCTTGACAAGGAAGTTTCGCCACAACTTTCGAAGGGGTAATTCAAGTAAATCTCCATCCTTCGGAAAGTCGAACAAAGGCAAGGGTACTTCAAGTCACAAGTCAAGAAAGTAAGAGAACTTCTCAAAGGATAAGAAAAGTTCAGAGGGACAACTACAATGCTTCAAATGTCGAGGCTACGGCCACATTGCAACGGAGTGTCCCAACAAGTATCCGGCGAAGAAGAAGGCGATGCAAGTCGTCACTTGGGATGACAACTCAACGTCAAATGAGTCATCTTCTAGTGATGAAGAAAAGAGCACCACGGCATTCCACGCGTCCATATCTTCACCCTTCATGTGCTTTATGGCAAGTACATCCGAGTCGTTGTCCAACTCCACTGTTGAAAAGAATGCAACGGACAATGAATCGGATGATTCGGAAGGTGAAGATTTTGCTCTAGCCTACCACAGACTTTTGAGGGATTCAAAGAAAGTGGCTAAGCAAAACAAGAGTTTGAGAGGGAGATTGCATGATCTCGAAGAAGAAGCAAAAAGGGCAACTTCTCTCTCAAACGCTCTTGAAGTGGAAAGGAAAACCTGATAAAAGCAAATGTTTCCCTTCAAGAGTCCAATGAGCAACTTGAGAAGGAACATACAAATCTGGTGGATAAAGCGAATCACTTCTCAAAGCTCTACAACGAGGCTCGACAGGATAACATGGAAATGACAAAGACCATTTTCCAACTCAAGGATGACTTACAGCGATTCTCTTCAGGAAGGAGTAAGTTGGATAGACTTCTTGGTCTTGGTCAATCAAATCGGTTCGGCCTCGGATACACTCAAACTGGAAACAGTCCAAGTTCGAGTGGGACAGTTTTTGTGCCTCAGTCGGTATCTCCTCCTCCGACACCGGAATTCAAGACAAACAACGACAACAAACCTACTTCATCCTCTTTGGGATCGTCAAGATCTAAGGTATGTTTTCGTTGTGGTGTTTCAGGGCACATAAGAAGATATTGCAAGACGGGAGTCAAATGCTCACCTCAAACATCTCTTGCAATGACTACCACAAAGGTGATTCCTCGGAAATCAATTCCAAATCAATTGAAAGAAAAGAACCCTGGTAGTTTACCGCGCAAGACGACCACATCAAGGAGCAGCAATCGTTTTAACAAGATGCTTTCACATAGGCATATAACTTCACGACCATTACCGACGCATTCCAAAAAGGTTTGGGTGCGCAAAGGTGAAAATTTTCCTTGTCTTGTTACCAATGTTTCCTTGCATGCATATGATAGTTCGTCTTGGTATCTGGATAGCGGTTGTTCCCGTCACATGACCGGTGACAAAAATAGTTTTCAAAATCTTGAGAAAATCTTCGGTGGACTTGTTGTTTTCGGAGATGGTCGATCTTCCAAAATTGTTGGAAAAGGGACGGTAGCTATTCCAGATGGCCCGATTTTGAAAAACGTCTTATTTGTTGATGGCCTTAAGACTAACCTCATAAGCATAAGTCAACTTTGCGACAATGGTTTTTCAGTTAACTTTTCATCTGTTGAATGCGTTGTAACTGATAAGGACCATGTCTTCTTTTTAAAAGGGGTTAGATCTGAAAACAATTGCTATGTTGTTCCTAATAAAATTTCAGAAAAATGTAACCTAGTTTCTTTGAATAATGAAACACTTTGGCATGAAAGGCTAGGTCATATAAATTTTAAGGAACTTGTTAAAATTTCAAACAAGGACGTGGTCAAGGGGGTTCCTAAACTTTTATTTAAACAAAACATTGTGTGTGGTGGTTGCCAAAAGGGAAAACAGTCCAGAACTGCACACAAGAACTTGAACCACGTTGGTACAAAACGGCCTTTGGAACTTTTACACATGGATTTAATGGGGCCAACTCGTCAACCATCTTTGGGAGGTAAATGGTATATTTTCTTGATGATTGATGATTTCTCTCGGTATTCTTGGGTAGCATTTTTAAAAGAGAAAGCTGATACTTTTGATTCTTTTCACGAGATTTGCCTTCGTATTATGATTGAAAAGAATGAAAAGATCATTCGTGTTAGAAGTGATAGAGGTGGAGAATTCATTAATACTAAATTCATTGACTTTTGTACTTCAAACGGTGTTAAACATGAATTCTCTGCACCCTATACACCTCAACAGAATGGTGTTGTCGAGCGTAAGAACAGGGTTGTTCAAGAGATGGCACGTGTTATGCTTCACAGCCGGAATTTACCGCTACATTTTTGGGCTGAAGCTGTGAACACTGCAATCTATGTAATTAATCGAGTTTATTTGCGCCCGGGAACGTTAAATACACCATATGAACTATGGTGTGGTAGAAAACCCAACATCAAATATTTTCGCATCTTCGGGAGTCGGTGTTACATTTTACGTGACCGTGAAAATCTTGGAAAGTTTGACTCACGAAGTGACAAAGGGATTTTCTTGGGGTATTCTACTAATAGTAGAGCATATCGAGTATTTAACTTGGAATCTAAGACGATCGTAGAATCTATAAATGTTAAAGTAGATGAAGCTTTTCACTTTGCATCTGAAAAATCTACCCTCGATATCTCTCTAGATGATGATTCTCCTGCCGTTGCATCTTCTCATAATAATACTTCCAATATTAATGATGCATCTAATGGTTCTTCAAGTTTATCTAATGTGCAGGAATCATCTCATATATCTCCGAGTACTCCGTTTCAACAAACGCTACGAATCTCCAAGGATCATCCGGAATCGAATATTATTGGAGATCCACAAGAAGGAGTTAGAACTCGGAGGCAGTTGGTTTGTGGATTCGCTTGCTACGTATCTTTAATCGAACCAAAGAACATAGATGAAGCTCTTCAGGATGACTACTGGATTAAAGCAATGCAGGAAGAGCTCCATCAATTTGAGCGAAACAAAGTCTGGGAATTAACGAAGCCTCCAAAGCAACATAATGTGATAGGTACCAAATGGATCTTCAAGAACAAGAAAAATGAGGATGGTACTATCATCAGGAACAAGGCACGATTAGTTGCTCAAGGCTACTCTCAAGTAGAAGGTATAGACTTTGATGAAACATTCGCCCCTGTAGCTAGACTCGAGTCCATTCATATACTATTTGCTATTGCTTATCATTTTAAAATCAAATTATTTCAAATGGACGTTAAGAGCGCATTTCTAAATGGGTTTTTAAATGAGGAAGTTTATGTGGCTCAACCGAAAGGTTTTATAGACCATAAACAACCTAACCATGTTTTTCGTTTGAAAAAGGCTCTTTACGGTCTGAAACAAGCACTGCGAGCATGGTACGAAAGGTTGACAAAGCACCTTTTGGAGAAGGGCTACACTCGAGGGGGAGCTGATAGGACTCTTTTTGTGAAGCATTATCAAAGCAATTTCATTGTAGCAGAAATCTATGTCGATGACATTGTATTTGGCGCAACAAGAGATAATGATGCTTCTAAATTCGCGGAGACCATGGAAAGCGAATTTGAGATGTCCATGATGGGCGAATTGACTTATTTTCTTGGATTGCAAATTAAACAAAATGATGAAGGTATTCACTTGAGTCAATCCAAGTATGCAATGGAGTTGGTTAAAAAGTTTGATCTTGAAAATTCGAAGGATTTTCCGACTCCAATGGGAACTAGCCACAAGGGACTTGGAAGTGAATCACAAAGTGAGAATGTAGATGAGAAACTGTATCGAAGTATGATTGGAAGTCTACTTTACCTCACGGCTAGTCGCCCGGATATATCTTTTGGTGTTGGGATCTGCGCGAGATATCAATCTGCACCAAAGGAGGTTCACCTGAAAGCGGTGAAAACGATCATCCGGTATATCAAAGGATCAATTAATTTCGGAATTTGGTATCCTATGGGAACAAGTTTGGATATTGTTGGATACTCAGATGCCGATTGGGCAGGATCAGTGGATGATCGGAAAAGCACGAGTGGTGCATGCTTCTATCTTGGCCATTGCCTTGTTGCATGGCACAGTAAAAAGCAGAATTGCATAGCACTCTCGACTGCCGAAGCGGAATACATTTCAGCTGGAAGTTGTTCAACTCAACTCATTTGGATGAAAAGCGTATTGAGCGACTTCCGGATTTCAGCATCTTCGGTAACAATTCTTTGTGACAACACAAGTGCAATTAACATTTCTAAAAACCCTGTGTTGCACTCTAGAACAAAACATATTGAACTCATATATCATTTTCTTAGAGAGCTAGTTGAATCAAATACTCTTCAACTTTCATATATTTCAACTGATGATCAATTAGCTGACATTTTAACAAAACCTTTGGATCAAAAACGTTTTATTCATTTGCGAAAAGCAATTGGAATGCTTTCCTTGAAATAAACTTCTTTTTGAAACCTTTGCTTAGGATAGGTTTGTTTGTTTTTTGTTTTGTTTTGTTCATTATCTATGTTTGTACATAGGACATTAATTGAGCATAGATCATAATTGACTTTAATTGCATCTTTTTGCACATTTAGAAATTTATTATGCTTTTGCCATCATAATATTTCACTGTTGCAATGATCATTTATGTTAATTAAATCATCTTCTAAGTGATCAAAGTCAATTTCTCTCTCTCAATGATCTCTTGGTATAGTCATTATCTTATTTGACTGCTTAGTCGAGTATGAAATCGAGATCAATTTTTGGTTGAATACTTTATATCTTAAATAATTGATAGCCAATTGAGGGGGAGTCAAAGAAAAGTAAAATGCTCAAAAGATGTGGAAAGAGTTACATCCCAATGAGGAGTGTGAAAACTACCACCACATGGAGGAAAGAGCTACCACCTCGGTCGTCCGAGTATTGTGTGCGGCTACCACATGTATACCAAGCATGGTTGTTCAATTTTTTGATTAAGTAAAATGCATGTTGAAATACTTGACTCCGTCAAATTTCAAGGTTGGTATAAGGTGGGTTTTTAAAGAAAGATGCTCAAAGAGCCACTCTCTTCAACAGATTGTCTAGATACATTATCTACTATATTTGGGATTTCAAACATCTATTGATCTTTGTATTTCATTTTCTTTACTGAATTGATGATTTGATAAAGGCATTACTCATAAGATCAAGTTAGATGTAATTGAAGGTGTTCAACTTTAAGGGATTTAATTTTTGTAAATTCTCGTTTCATTTTTGGATATTATTGATAGATTTGGCATAATCTAATTCTTGTTGTATGAAACGATGATTTTTGTTTAAAGTTGATACACATTTGTGCTTACAATCTTTTTCTGGTTTTTTCTTGAATTTCTCTGAAATTTTCTAAAGAAAAAGTTGGAGCCGATCCGGATCGGGCAAGATGATCCGGATCCCGAACGCAGGTATTCTTCTGCGGGCTGACGATCCGGATTGGACCTGCCGATCCGGATCCCGAACGCAGTTTCTCACTGCGGGTAGCCGATCCGGATCGCAAGCATGGTCTGATCCGGATCGCGGCTAGGGTTTTATAAAGAACAAAAGGGTTTTGATTTCTTTTACTCTAATCTTTTGTTCCAAAGTTTCCAGAGCCTCTCTCTCTAGATTTCATCCTCCTTGGAAGCTTTCAAACTCAAGTTCTTCAACTCCAAGTAAGTTTTATTGATCAAAATCTCGGTTTTTCACCGTTTTTCTCTATTCCTCCTCAAACGTGATGAATTTCTTGGATCAATTTTGTTTGTGAATGGTTTTTGATCAAATTTCTTTTGAAATAAGAACTCTGGGTAGATTAGTTTTGATTATATGCTAGGTATTCTCAAGATTAACGGATTTTTAGGCTTCGATTTCTAAAATTTCGGTTTTAGGGCATATAATAAGGATTTTCAAAAATCATGCAATTGATCTATTTTTAAAAGTCCTTTTGCAAAACTAATTTGATTCTTAGTCTCTCTACATGAATATGATTGTTTGGGTACAATCTTTTCAAATCTTTGAAAATTAACAATTTTTCATGTGTTCTTGAGTTGGTCTTCACAGGATACATTTTTCACTATCAATCAAAATGGTGATCACTTGGATTATTTTCCTACTTGCTGCCATGGTTCATACCAAGGATACTGTCAAGCCTAAGAAGGCTAAGAAAGCGAAGAAGACCAAGGATGATTCCGACACTGAATCAGAGACGGAGTCGATCGACTGGGATAACATCGAAATCGAGCAAGCTGCTCCCATTGTCTCCAAAGGGAAAGCAACTGCTGAAGCTTCAAAGCCTACTGCAGCTGAAAAAGGAAAAGCCCCTATGGAACCAAGTCCAATTGGAACAAAAAGAAAAATCGGTGCAAGAAAAAGAGGCAGTGCTCAGGGAATTACCATTGAGGAACCAGTTGCTAGGCAGCCTCCTCCACAAGACTTCATCAGCTCCGAAAGAATCAAGGATTTTGAGAAGAGGGAATGCATTGGCGAGAGACGTGTCAATGTCAAACCAATGAAGGAACGATCTGTAGCTTTTGGGGCTTTGTTTGACCAAGTTGGTCTTGCTCAAATTTGCAACTTCCCTGAGACTACTGGGTACTGTCCACACTCAGTTCGAATGTTTTATCAGAACGTTGCAAGTCTGATTGATTACGAGGATGGACGTCGAGAATTTCACACTTTGGTTAAAAATATCAAAATCAAAGTCACACCCCAGCTGATTGGAGTTGTGCTAGGTATGACAGCCAAAGCTGATGGACTCCATTACCTAAAAACTCAAAGCTTCAACGACAACTCCTGGAGAGTTGTAGTTAATGGAATTTGTCTTCCAAATACTCGGTCGACCGGAAATTCTGTTTTCTCTAAAGAGCTTCGACCAGAGTATCGGTATATAAACTTCATTGTCTGCTACAACATTCTTCCCAACATGAATACGAAGGTTCTTCGATGGGACAAAATGTTATACCTTTATATTCTTGGAAACCCGGCCGCATTGATGGGAGCAAACTTGAATATTCCTTATCTCATTTGGTCAAGGATGGCGCGGTATGTGGAACACTCTCATCCCACAGAAAGACTACCCTACCCAATGATTATCATGCGCATCCTTAGAAAGTTTAAAGTCGATACAAGCGCGAGCTCATACATGTACAGTTTGGGCACCATTAATGAGACGACAATTGTGAAGTCTCTCTCGACGAAGCCAGATGAACCCATAATACCTCCTCACCGGCAACGAGCACAACAACAACAAGCGACAACCTCTACACCAACAGCACAACCAGCACCTCCATCAACGTCTGATGATGATGCGTCGGTTAGCTCAATCTTTAAGGAGCAACAGCGACTCTCAAACGAACAAGAACGCATGGCTACTGATTTCGCTGAAATGAGAGAAGATATCAAAGAAGTTAAGAAGGAACAAGCTTCTATGAACAAACGGATCAAGAACATGTTTCAGAAGCTTGGGTGTATCAGCTCCGACGACTCTGCATAAACTTTTGTTTCTAACCTTTCCTTCGCAGGTTTTTAAGTTTTTGTTATTTTTCAGCTCTCACGTTTCTTTATTCTGATCTATTTAACTCTCCTCAAAATTTTTGTAATTATGGCTTTGTTTGTGACAAAAAGGGGGAGAGAGTTTAGAGTTTACTTGAACAATGATGATGTGAATGTGTGAACATCGAGGTAAGTATAACCTCAACTTGAAAGGTAAGTAGAACTTGAACAATGATGATGTGAATGTGTGAACATCGAGGTAAGTATAACCTCAACTTGAAAGGTAAGTAGAACTTCAACTTTTGGTTTCCATTTGTTTGAATGCATGCCTCGACTAACTATTCAACTAACTATTTGGGCATGTAATATAACTAACAAGTTGATGTTCACTAACATGACATTTGGTTTTTGATTGCATAGAAGATATGTTGGTGTTTTAACTATGATCAGTTTACATATCTGAATGTATAAATGTCATGGTAAGTATAAATGAGTATAAACTTCATCTCTGTATATGGTTTTTGAATGATATAAAATTCTTGAGGTATCTAACGATTTCTTTTGTCAAGAATGATTTCTTTTGCAGAGAGTACAGATGTCTAAGTCTAGAGTCTGTTTTAGGAGTTTAACTCATGTATTTTATTTTGGATCTCCATTTTAAATTTTTGTTGTATGGTGATAGCAACAAAAATATCTTTTTGAATTTTCTTTAGTGGATCTGTGTTTTGTCACGAAACCGCCAAAGGGGGAGATTGTTACGGAATTTGAGTTGGCGTAGTTTCGTGAAAGTTTCAAGTCTTGAAGATTGAAGGTGAAGAAAGTTGGATCATTTAACTCAATCTCAAGAAAGAAGAATTCAAAAGGATCAGGTATGTTTAACTAAAGATTTTGTGTGATCCGAATACTTCTTGTAGTGTAGAAACACTTGGAAGAATCTTTCATTGCATAAAAATCAAAAACTGGACTTGGGACATGTTCAGGATCCGGATCAGGTTGTTCAATCCGGATCCCGAAGGTGGTTCGTTCATACACCAGTTCAATCCGGATCGTAGCCTCTCTTGATCCGGATCCCGAACACTGAGTTTACCATTTTCCTTGAACGATCAGGATCAGGCTTCGCAATCCGGATCCCGAACGTTGATGTTTGGTGAACTGTATGAACGATCCGGATCAAGCACTTCGATCCGGATCCCGAACCTTCGTTTTTCTGGAACTACCTGACTCGTTACGACGATCCGGATCACAGCTAATCCGATCCGGATCGCCGTCCGTAAAATTTCCAGAAATGGTAGGTTTTTGATTCTTATCTCCTTCCTAGGGTTTCTAACCTATAAATAGACCCTATGACTCCTTTTCTAAAAAAAAAAGGAAAATAGCCGTCACATTCATATCTTATTTTATACGGCTCTAGATCCACATATAGAGAAGAAAGGAAATCATTAGAGAATACTCTATGTTTCTTCATCTATATTGATTAGTTTGATTCTAGGTTTTCATACTCACATCTTGAGTTGAATCAAACTAATGAATACTTAGATGGTATTTCCGATCTATCTTTGATCTAAGTATTCGGCGGATCATCACCACCAAAAACAACGATTTACCCCAAAAATCGGCGCGTGGATTCGCGTGTCCTTGTGGATTCAAGGTTCAACCGCTCTCGTGGATTCGGAGCGAGGCACGTTCGTGGATTCGAAGGGTGCTATTGGGTGAAGACCGTGGACTCGGTCGGACGTCGTGGATTCGACGTTGGACGCCGTGGATTCGGCGTTGGGCGCAGATCGTGGATTCGAGAAGCGTCGTGGAGCGAGCGGAGAAGATCCTCTAGGAGCGTATGGAAAAGGTTGAGTCGTAAGTGTGTACGGTAAATCACCTTGTACGTGTTTTAATTCTAGTGGATTTCGCCGTGTTATCGGTCCCGTGGTTTTTTACTCCGGTGATGGAGTTTTCCACGTAAAAATCTTGCGAGTTATTTTTTATTTCCGCATTGGGTTTTTATCGCAACGATTTTTGAGTGTTTATACGTTTACACCTATTCACCCCCCTCTAGGTGTTTTTTCCCTTATTTAGATCCTTATTACATATAACCCAACAGTAGACACTTGCAATTGGCCTCCACGCGATTCCTTGCCTCCACCGGAATCCGCACGCAAAACGGTGCACGCCGCCAGAGTCCGCACGAAAAAAGGAGCACGGTGCCGAAGTCCGCACGCAAAACAGAGTCCGCACGCAAAACGGTGCACGGTGCCAGAGTCCGCACGCAAAACGGTGCACGGTGCCGGATTCCGCACGCAAAACGGAGTCTGCACGTAAAATGGTGCACGGTGCCGGAATTTGCACGCAAAACGATGCACGGTGCCAGAGTCCGCACGCAAAACAGAGTTCGTACGCAAAACGGTGCATGGTGCCGGAGTCCGCACGCAAAACGGTGCACGGTACCAGAATCCGCACGCCAAATGGTGCACGGTGCCGGAGTCCGCACGCAAAACGGAGTCCGCACCCAAAATAATGCACGGTGCCGGAGTCCGCACGCAAAACGGTGCACGGTGCCGGAGTCCGCACGCAAAACGAAGTCCGCACGCAAAACGATGCACGGTGCCGGAATCCGCACGCAAAACGGAGCACGATGCCAGAATCCGCACGCAAAACGGAAACCGCACGCAAAACGGAGCACGCCGTCAGGGACTGCACGCAAAACGGTGCATTAAAACACGGTCCCTAACACAGATAAGAACAAGGGGTTAATTCACTGTCCAAAAGAACGCCCAAAAACTGTGCCAAAAACACCGTAAAAACTAGTGTGGGACCTACCTCGACGCGTCGCACCGTCCAACTGCTCCGTCGAAAAACCCCGCGCGCTCCACGAGGCCCTCGACGCACCGCCGCACCCCCCCAAAAATCTCCTCCTCACTCCCTCTCTCGCTCGGGTGAAGAAGGAAAAGAAGAAAGAGGAGAAGGGAAGGCGCGGGGGAGAAGGAAGAAGAAGAAAAGGAAGAGGAGAAAGGGAGTGGTCCACGGCCCCGGGTCCACGGTGGACCACCAATGGGAGCCCGCCAACCGGCCGGTCAACAAGCAGGGTCGCGCGCACCAGGCGCAGAGCGCGCCCCCCGCGCCACGTGGCTACGTCACCGCGTGCCACGCGGGCGCGGCAAACCGCGCGCCACACGGGCGCGCGTTACACCGCGCCACACGGGTGCGGGACATAGCGCGCGCCACACAGGCGCGCGCCCCCGCGCCGGAGCGGGCGCCAACGGGGGCCCGCCACGTGGCGGCCCCCGCGCGTCCCTCGCCGAAGCGCGACAGTGCGCCCCTGCCGCGCCCGTACGCTCCCCGAACCGCGCGCCACACGCCAACGCCTCGTGATCCGTGTCGGCCTTGAAACTCGCGCACAAGCCTCGAAAAACACGCGCGACATTCGGGCTCCAAATCAAACAAGTAAATAGTCCATTCTCAAAGATTTCACGCGCTGAATCCAAAAACGATGTCCATTTCTCCAAATTCTCATCCGAAAATTTGCCGAATGCCCCCGGATAGCCCACTTGATCCGTTTTCCGTGCCGGGTCCAATTCTGAAGTCTGATTTGCCAAATTCCAACTTTAAAAATTCCCGAAGGCAACCAGAGAGGTAATCTTTTATCCAAACTTCGCCCGGAGTCCAAATTCGACATCTGCGTCGCGCGAAACCACTTCTAAACACTCGACGGGTCCTCCAATTTTCCACATGATCCCTTTTTAAGCCCGGAGTCCAAATTGTGCACAAATACCACCGACACACCATGCAGGCCTCCAGTGATGCAAACTAAATTCCAAATTGCATCACAAATCCATTTCTCGGGCCCGACATGCGCACAAACACCCCCAACGGCCACTAAAAGCTGCCCAATAACCAGTAAACCCAACGCGGGGGATTCCGGGACCTCACAGTCACACTCCAGGATTCGATGTTTTGGGAATTATGTCGGACCAAGTGTGTCGCCTTTGGGGGCGCCGGTGCTAGTCGAGATGTGGAAGGTTGGTTCACTTCGGCTTTGTGTGGATCCCCGGGAATTTGTTGAAGTGACCATCTTGAGCTAGCACCCTTGTCGAGCATGGAGGATTTGATTTACCGGTTGTATGGGTCCCGGGTCTTCCTGAAGGTTGATTTGCAATCTGGTTTTCTCGACTGCATATGGCTGTGTGTTGATGCCGGAGAGTTGGGGAATTGCTTCTACATCCCGACGGTTAAAGATTAGAGATCAGAGCCTACGTGATCAGTTGGGGGACTTATATTGGATACCTTGGTAGTACAGATGTACTTGGATCGAGCTTTTGTGCCGATGGACTTGTGGTTGGATTATCGGGGGCCCTGGGAGGAGTGGATGCTTTTGCCGATGCAGGCTACTTGGTCACTCGAGCGGTTAGCCTAGCTGCTCTTGGATGAAGTGGTGCGGTTTTCTGGAATGCCTGCCTCTACTTTGTTCTAGTTAGAGACCCGAGGATTGTATCGCGTCTCTGGAGGAGGTATTAGACAGCCTTGGGAGCTTGAGTGGTGGATGATTGGATGTTTACCCCCTCTATTTGGTTGAGGTTCCGGGTTGAGGAATGGTTTTAGTTTCGAGGATGAAACTTTCTTTTAGTGGGGGAGGATGTGATGACCTGGATCTCCGCAGACCTGTTGTTGTGCGTTGGGTGGCTTCTGGAGGCCTACGGGGTGCGTTGGAGGTGTTTGTGCACCAATTGGACACAAGTGGCGGACTTCGGGCTTAAATGGATCGCGTGGGTGATCGGTTGACTCCGTCGGATCTTTAGAAGTGGTTTCGCGCGAAGCGGATATTAAAAATGGACTCAGCGTGAAGTTTGGACCAAGGAACACCTTTCTCGATGCCTTCGACAATTTTTAGAGTTGGAATTTGGCAAAATGGACATCAAATTCGGATTCAGTGCGCGAAAACGGTAAAAATGGACTATCTACTTGATATTTTGCGCAACTGGTTACTGTTCACACCGGAACAGTAACTCCGGCGGCCGGCGGGCAGCGGCGGCGGCGGCGGAGCACGGCGGACGGGCTCGGGCAGCCGGCGGAGCAGCCGCGGGCAGCGCGCGGGCAGGCGCGCGGTCCACGGGCCGGCGTGCACCAGGGGCAGGACACGTGGCATGTTGAGATTGGTCGGTGCAGTGGACTTGGACCACGGAGCAGGCGGGCGCGGTGCATGGACCGGCGGGACACGTGGCGACTTTCTATTGGAAGGCTCAGGAACGCGGGGTCCACCGAGGCGCCGGGGGTGCCTCGGGAACCGTGCCTGGCAGGGGTGCCAGGCGGCGCGTCAGGCGGCGTGTCAGGCGCGCACGTGGGTGCAGCTAGCGCGCGCTGACCGGTGGCGCGCCACGCGTCGGGTGCGGCACGTGCCACGTGGCGCAAGGCGGTTGGTCCCTTCGGCCGTTTGCTGTTTGGTGGTGACGTGGCGTCACCAGGGAGTTTCGGGCGTTCAGCATTGGGGAGCTAGCGGGGGATTCGGGCGCCCGAATCCCTGGGTGCACCCGAAACCTAGGACATATTGGGTATTAGTTGAATTGTTTCTTCCAGCTATAAATAGGCCCTGTTCAAGCTCGAATGGCTCTTTCCCTGTTCCTCTTCTCACAGTGCCACCTTCACGAGATTTCCTCCTCTCCCAGAGCCGGATCCATCTGCAGATTCCAGGATTTTTCTATGGCACGCATCCCGAGGTTTGCATTTTTACGGCGCGGCGCGACGCTCGTTCGTTTGTGATCTTCTTCGTCACGTTTTGGTGCGAGGGATCCCCCGGCTTACTCCGACTTCCGATTGAGGCGATTCTTGCGCCGTTGGACTCACGACAGGTAGGGCTTTGATCTTCGTGTTTGAGCTCCTCCTCATTTCGAGTTTATCTTGGAGATCCCCGAGCTTCCATTTGACACTTTTTCTTGGGCGGAGTTTTGGACAGCACTGTGGTATTTCGGCCATATCTTTGCGTACAGGCATCAGATTGGGGTGGTTCAAAAAGCGTTTTGCATCTACACATCACGATGAATATCTCCAAATTTTGTTGGAATTTTTTGAATTTTCCCCGAAGGTGACAAGTTCCTGTTGACAGAACCTTGTGATTAAGATTTTGTGATTGGTTTATTTCGGGGTGGTTTCCTTGTCGAATTTGTATCTCAGCGTAGGAAACTCGGATTTGAATGTGCAGGTACTCATTTCGACCGGTTCGTCTCGAGGATCGTGACAGTATTTTTCCTGGAATTTTTCGAGCAGATCTCGCAGGTGAAAAAGGCAAAACTGTGGACTGTTGTGTTTGGGACAGATTTTGTGTGAGCATTGTATGTTAATTGTGTATGTCCTTTTTGGGGTGCTTTGTGCAGTGTTGTGGTGATTGCTTAGACCGGGCGTGGACTTCACTGTTGGGACCAGGACTTAGCGCTCGAGGTGGGTGGTTGTTGCTTACCTCTATTTTGACATGCTCACTAGGAATATTAGAGTGACCCCCTTTAATTGGACATCTTGATTAATCATGATCGGGGTTGGGTTTATGCATGCCTGTGTGGGGATTGGGTTGCTTTGATAGCGTTTAACCTTGCATGTGGAATGGAATATTTATGTTGGACTATATGATTATCCTGTTAGTGGTTCTACTTGAAGGTAGGTGACATGCATAGGTGGATACTGTTAATGATCAATGACTTAAATTATATTTCCTTGAGAACACTTGTATGCTAGTATGGACATCTAGATAGGCCATCTTTTATCGCTACACTTTCATGTTGGAACTTGACTTAGGAGAAACCTTGTTTGTTTCTTTTCTCCTTTCGTTAGTCAGGTGGTATTTGTTGCTCGGGTTTGAGCAGGGGTTTGGGATAGTGTAGCCGGGGCCTGGATTATGGATTATGGGTTTTGGCGGCGACCGCGGATATTGGGCGGTTGACCGGATGTCGGTTATAGGACATCGGTGATAGGGCATGATTATGGACTAGAGGGTTTTGTGGCAACCGCGGATAGTATGCGGTTGACCGGATGTCGGATGTGGGACATGATTGTGATTGTGGGTTATTCCGGCGAGCGCGGATATTGGGCGGTTGACCGGAGGTCGGTTGTGAGACTCGGTTGTTGATTGTGAGGTATTGCGGCGATCGCGGATTTTGGGCGATTGACCGAATGGTTACTTTTGCATCTGATTGGGAATCAGTTTTCTTTTAGTGGAGGGTTGTGTTCCACTGGGCTTTATAGTTGTGCTCCAGTCCTGCTTTTGTTACTTATCACACCGGCACGGTTATTGCCCGGTGATGCTTTCCTCGTGTGGGTCGCTCCCCTCGAGATCCCCTCCGGAGGCCGGGGCCAGACAGTTATGGACAGTTTTGCTATCACATCGGCGCGGCTTATTTGCCCGATGATGAGGGCGGCAGCAGGAATTTTGCTATCACATCGGCGCGGCTTACTTGCCCGATGATGAGGGCGGTACAGATTGGGTTCATCTGGGACGGTTGGTTATTGTTGCATACGGTTATTCCAGTCTAGGACTGTATTTTAGAGGCATAGTAGTGGTAGATTTTCCTTTTTCAGCGGTTTCATTTCTTACCACTCTTCTTTCCTTTTTGCCTCTGGTAGACCTAGTGGGTGTGTCAGAGTTTGAGGTTTTACCCACTAGGGAAGGCTACTGGTTTACTAGTAGTTCTCATCCCCATTCTTCTTTCCTCTTTTTCTTCTCCCTTGTTTTGCAGTGTCTTCTGCGGGTGCTGCTGGGCTTTCAGCGGCGGGTCGAGGAGAGAGGACGGCTGAGTAGATAGATCTTGAGGCAGGATGAGCGGGTTAGCTGGACTGTTGATGTACCCATGTTTCCTCAGACGGTTGTACTTTTACATTTGGGACTGGCTTTTGCCAGCAGGTTGTATTTATTTGGTGAGCTGGGAGAGACTGATGTATCATTTATACAGATGTATTGTATTTTATTTCCAGCTTCAGTCTGAGATGTATTAGATTTTAGTTCAGCTCTGTTTTTATTGCCCTTTTATTATTATCTCTTATATCTGAGTAGGTTTGGCGCTTCGTGTATGTCACGCCCCGGCGTCGAAACTGCGACCCGGGCTCGCCAACAGATCCGCCGCCCATACGGGAAGCCCCGTATAGACGAAGCGACTAACCTGCAAAAGATCAACTATGCTATACAGATATCAGAGCTGAAAGAAAACTGCTAGAAATAAAACAATATACAACCCAAGACCTCACCAAAATACAAAGTTCTCTCGAGCAGTAGAAAAATAGATACAACTCTATACCTCACTACAAAGTTCTCTCAACGTGAACTCTCAAAAGTAATAAGGGTACATCTACTCTCTGGACGATGACTGGTAGGGAACTATCTCGCGACTCCCTTACCTCGATCAGAAGAAGCAGCAACAGGTGCGGCAGGAACTGGAGCAGAAGAAGAAGTCCCTGGTGAAAAATACCACGACGGGTGTGAGAACTACGTCCCAAGAAGTTCTCAGTGGGTGCCGCCAACAAGCCCGACGGTCTGCCCACAAGTCTACTAGAGGCATAAAGTAACAATATAATACTGAAATGAAATGGCTGGAAAAGTAACTCTACCGCTACTATGCCTCTATCTAGATGCTCAATAAAAAGGAACAGATGGAACATGATGCATCTACTAATACCCACAGTAAACTCACCAAATCTAAACTGACTACCTCAAGGGTCCAGTCAAACCTGCGCCCACCTACTTCCGCACCTCCTCAACAGGACGGGTCTACCGTAGGGTGTCCGTGACTGCCACTAACTGGCCCAGTCAGAGGGACGGCGTCGACAAGTCGCGATAGCAAGTAACAGGTCCAACTCCGGAGTGGCTCTCGAGGGGAGCGACCCCACCGAGGAAAGTATCCGCGTATCTCTGTCGAGCTCAAATATGGCTCATGCAGGCTATAGTCCAAACCACGATCAACAAGATCGACCAACAACACCAACTCTCAACCACAGCCTGGAAAACCACACAGCTGGGGCCACCGTCCACCAGACGGCTCCCACAACAGAACACTAAACTCACAGGAAAGACCGACACCATAAGGGTTCGGAAACGCGATAGACCGGTGCTAAGAACCCTATCAAACAAGAACAGACTCTAGGCTCCGCCTATCGAAGTTCCCGATCCCCTTATAGTTCGGGAAAGCAAAACCTCGGCACGACACGCAGAAAACACCAACAGGGCCCGAAAGTCCCGGGAGACCTACACCTACAACCCTATCAAACAAGAACAGGTTCCAGGCTCGGCCCCCGTGGCTTTCGTCCCGACAAAGGAACGGCCCCTAGAACCCAGATCACTCGAATCCTTTCGAGTGGGGAGATTTACAAGAAAATGTGACATTTGTTATTGAAAATCATTTGATCTAGAAGAAATCCATATTTAATGATTTTAGTTCTCTTTAGAAAAACAGTTAGAAAAATAAGTGTTTTACCCAAGCCCCGAAGGGCTGATGCCTTTGTCCAATCAAACAAGAACAGACTCCAGCGGCCCTTCGATGCTTGGAAGAAAACATTGGTAGACTAAAAATCATGTGTATGTCGAAAAGGGTTCTGGGTTCTAGGTCCGGCTATCACTAGAAAACTACCACCACTAACACAGTGGCGACAACCCCAACAGGGGAAAACCAGATCTCCCGGGTCCACCGTTTACCCCAAACGGTTCCCGGTACAGACAAGCGAACCACTGCATCTACCAGACTCCACTCTGCTCCCAAGCACGAGTGCAAATGCATCCCACACTAAAGAAGTCCCGACCGCTCGGCCCACTACCCGGGCGAGGATAACACTAAGTCCAGGAATGAAACATAAGTGTGGATGTCTAAACATAAATAACCCTAGCCCAAGTGAGGGTTTTCTACTGGTCTGGTTACACATGCAACATATGACGGGGGTGCTAGGTCAGGTTCAATATAACAAATATTTAACATGATAGTAGGAAGCAAGAGATCATGAGATCGACAGATAAAACAAGGAACAACAATTCCTACACTCTAGCATGCTACCCAAGTCCAATCACTATCATGCATGATTCTATATCAATAGAATTAGAGTACAGTCCATAGATCTTGAAAGCAAGCCACCCACCTGAAAACGCTAACTGTCCGGAGTCGAACAGCTGAGAAAACCAGGAAAAATAACAACTCTATGTCCAACAGGTCCAGCACAGTCCACAATCCCTCCTGGGTACAACATAAGGCTACAGTTATACTTAAATTCCAAAATCTGCCAAGAATTACAACACTGAAAATACAGCCCCAAAGATGCGATTATTTCACCTGCTAAATGTGCTCGAAAAATTCCAAATAAAATATCCTTGCGATCCTCGTGTCGATAGCTTCGAAACAAATACCTGCACGCTCAATTCCGAGCACCGTAGGCCAAGTTACAAATTCCACAGTATCGGTGCGCAAAATCCCAAAACCATCCAACTGTAAACTCTTGTACAGATAAAAGGAAAAGTGTATACCTTCGGGAAGGTCTCCAAAAATTCCAAGAAAAATCACCTATGATCCTCGCGTCGAGTAGATGAAAAAAGTCTATAAGCACGTCCGGATCCGAGACTCGTGCGGGAAGATCTCCTCCAAACAAGGTGCTGCCCTCACAAAATCTCACAGCAAAAATGGGTCCCAGTGAGCACGAGAAAACTCCTCGAAAAAAGCGAAATCTGAAAATGTACGAGAAACCCAAAATCGTAGCCTCACCTGTTACGAATCCAGCAGCGAAGAAATCGCTCGAAAATATCGTCGGAGTAGGTCGGGGGAGCTCGTACACCGAAGAGCGACAGAAGAAACACCGAAGAAAGAGCATCGCGCCGCGCCAAGAAAAAGAGAATCTCAAAAAGCGTGCCCCCAAAAATCCCCAAACTCTGCAGATGGAAGCTTGACAGTGTGAGGATCAACATTGGTGAAGAACTCCCTTCGGTTTGAGTCTCAAAAAAGCCAAAAGGATGAAGAGGAAGGGAGCTCGGGCTAAATAAAGGCCCCAAAAAAAACAATTGAGAAAATACCCACTGTGTCCCGGTTTCGGGCGCATGGCAACTTTCGGGCGGCTACAGTGTTGGGCCGGCCCAACACTGTGCGCGCCCGAAACGGCCCGGGGCCGCCAAGTAGCCCGACCAACAGGCGACAGCGGCCCGAGCCGCTCCGCTGCGGCCACGTCGCACGCCCCGGCGCCCGACACGCGTCCCGCACAGCGAACAGCTGTGCGGGGCGCATGAGCCGCCGACGCGTGGCACCTCCCCGGTCAAACCGGGTAGGTGGCGCCCGCCAGTGGCAGGGCGACACGCGTCCCTGCCACTGTCGCGGTCACACGTGCGGGCAGGCGGCGCCTGCCGCGCACGCGCCCCGAGGCGGGGTCCCGCGCCCCCGTGCGCCGCACCCGGTGAGCCGACCAATGACACGTTGACACGTGTCCCATGCACCCGGTCCACGCACCCAAATCAGGTTCCGTGGACCGCGCCGCGTGCACCGACCAACCGGGGGATGCCACGTGTCCCCCCGCCCCGGTCCATGCTCCGCCGCGCAAAATCCGTAGACCGCGCCTCACGAGCCCGCCAATCAGGCGGCGCCACGTGTCCATGCGCCGGGTCCGTGCACCCAGCCGCTTCCCTCTGTGGACCGAGCGCTGCGGACCGGCCCAATCACAAGCCGCCACGTGGCGGCCGGCGGTCCACGGCCCCTCCCATGCACCGAAATTCAGCGAAAACTTCCGGGGGTCCGTTTTTGGGCATCCGGACTCCAAATCAAACAAGCAAATAGCCGTTTTCAAGCGTTTTTCCGCGCTGAATCCAAATCCATCCTCTGTTTGGCCCAAATCGCTTTCAAAAATTCGGCAAATGCAGCCGAAGGCCAATCCAGCTGTGGATATCACACAGGGTCCATCTGTGGCATCCCTTTGATGCACTATGGACCAAATATACCAACACTAGGTGTTCAACACCACGGTTCATGGGAGAAGCTACACGGGGATCAGGGTCACCACATCCTCCCCTACTAAAAGGAAGTTTCGTCCCCGAAACAAAAAAAAAAAAAAAAAAAAAAAAAAAAAAAACCACAACCACAAAACCAAGACAATCAAAACAACCAAGAACGCAACACTGAACTAACAAGGAAGGTACGGCTCCACCAACAGGAAAGTCATCAACCCCAACCCTCGATTTAGAAAACAGCTGAAACTAGCGAAAAGTCCGAAAATTTCGAAAGATCAGTGCCTTCGCCCCAATCAAACAAGAACAGGTTCGGGCGCTGTCTCCATTTCTGGAGCAATCTTTCGAAGTTTTCGTCCTGTTCGTAAATTTCAGTACAAAGGCAAGAAAAGTGAGAAAAGTGTTGGTGCCGTTCCTGCTGTGGCCTCAAAAAGAAAGCTACCACTAACGAGACTCCTAAGGATGCAACCCCTAGGCCTAAACGTCACAACAGCTCCTAAAGTGGTGTCTGTCCAAAGCCGCTGAAGCTGCTGCTGCTGGAAGGATACGCCGACAAACCGAGAAAACGAACTCCTCCAGTCCAACTCGCAGAAGGATAACTGCTCTCATTCCATTATCAGTCGTAGCACTACACCGCACCAACCAGTCCAACATGTGTGCTCAGTCCAAGTCCTGGAGCTGTCCTTGAATCGTCACATCAGCCGGTGAAGTCCCAAGTCTCAACTGCACTGATCATACACCGCGAACCTCCTCTACTCGTAGGATACTGGGAAGAATCCAATTGCTAAAACATGTAGCATACATTCCTAGCCCACTCCCATGCAAAGATGCTGATGCAGATGCTCAACTAATAATGCAGAAGAATGCAGCGGTAATGAAATGCTCAACTCAGCTAACAGAAATAAAATCATACCTGCCACGGCATGATCCGC
Source organism: Tillandsia leiboldiana (assembly GCA_029204045.2). Classification (NCBI taxonomy): domain Eukaryota; kingdom Viridiplantae; phylum Streptophyta; class Magnoliopsida; order Poales; family Bromeliaceae; genus Tillandsia; species Tillandsia leiboldiana. The sequence continues at coordinate 22,785 of JAQNDB010001758.1, read as the reverse complement.
TGCCGGGGTGTCCTCCACCAGGGCTGCATAAACCCGTCCACTGGGTGCTGCAGGTCGTCGTCCCGTCTGTCCCGACGTCGTGGCCCACTCTGTCTGCTGGTGTGCCGGAAGGGTTCCCGCTGCATGGATGGGCAAGGGGGGTGCTGTCGCAATCGACCGCACTGACAAAATGGCCTGGGGGCAAGCTGCGCGGAAATGTCCCAACTCTCCATAGAGGAAACACCGCCCCTGTCTCTGATCACACTGTGACGGTGGATGAGGCCCGCCACAAATGACACACCGCTCCTGCCGCTGCTGCCGATGCTGCTGCTGCTGCGGGGGCCCACCAGATCTCTGGCGCCTACGAAACCCACGACCCTCTGGATGAGATCGTGGAGGTCTCGGAGGTCCCAGCCGGCTCGTCTGACCCTCATCCTCCAGTGCTGGGCGCTTCGCCCCCGAAATCCCTGCGGAAGCTGGGACCACCTCGACCATAACCGCCTCTCCGTGCTCCACATATAAAGCCTGCTCCATCGAAGCCTCTAAAGTCTGCAATCTGTGGGAGCGAACAAGCTGATAAATGTCCCGGCGCAGCCCCCGCTCAAACATGTAGATCCGGTGAGACTCGTCCCTGGCCACGTGAGGCATACTAGCCAACAGCTGATTGAATTCGGCTATGTATGCATTCACGGGCCGATCTCCCTGGCGGAGATTCCTCAGCTGCTCCTCCAATCTCTGGCGAACACTCTCAGGAAAGAAGGCCCCTAGAAGAAGTCTGCGGAACTCCGCCCAAGGAAGAATCTGCGTCCCAGGCGGACCAGCAGGCCGCACACGCCGCCACCAAGCCTCGGCGTTGCTTTCCAAGGAGTGTGTAGCCAAGAAGACCCGAAATCGATCCTCAACGAACAAACTCTCAAAATGGCGCTCCATGGCCGTGATCCAAGACTCTGCCTCCCACGGCTCAGTACTCATACCAGAAAAACGGGGTGGATCAAACCGGCGGAACCTCATCAACAGATCCACCAAAGTAAAAGGTCCCACCGACCCAGGCGGTGGTATGCTAGAAACCGGCTCGACAGGAATAGCCGGCGCTTACGGGACCACAGGGGGCGCCACAGCTGGTGAAGAAGGCACAGGCGAACACTCAGGGGGTGCTACCACTAGCTGCGTCCTCTGCTCTAAAAGAAGCATCATCCGACCAAAGGCCTCCTCCTGGCGCCGAGAAGCCTCCTCCTAGCGCTGAGAAGCCTCCTCCTGGCGCTGTAAAGCCTCCTCCTGGCGGTGAGATGTCTCCTCCTGGCGCCGCACCGCCTCAGACAACTGTGCCACCTGGGCACGGAGCTCCAAAACCTCCCTCTGCTGCCCCTGCCCCGAGTCCTCCTGCTCGGGCTCATCGGAGGGGAAAGGCTGGGAACGCGTCTGCACCCTACGTCGAGGAGGCATCGTGCCTACCTGCAACACACAAGCAACCATCATGACAGTACCAAACAACACTCGACCCAATCCAGCGAAAGTCTAGGACATGTCATCCATTCCCTAGCATTATGTTGTCTGCAGCCAACATAATCGCTTAGGAGAATAAACATGCCAGTCACTCATCCCACCCCTTGGGAGAGTATCAAACTCAATCAGGACTCTCGCTAACAGTCACGACTCTCACGTAGTCATCCTAATGTCCAACCACAAGCCTAGGGTTTCTAAGTCCACAATGACCTACAACCTAGGCTCTGATACCACCTAATCTGTCACGCCCCGGCGTCGAAACTGCGACCCGGGCTCGCCAACAGATCCGCCGCCCATACGGGAAGCCCCGTATAGACGAAGCGACTAACCTGCAAAAGATCAACTATGCTATACAGATATCAGAGCTGAAAGAAAACTGCTAGAAATAAAGCAATATACAACCCAAGACCTCACCAAAATACAAAGTTCTCTCGAGCATTAGAAAAATAAATACAACTCTATACCTCACTACAAAGTTCTCTCAACATGAACTCTCAAAAGTAATAAGGGTACATCTACTCTCTGGACGATGACTGGTAGGGAACTATCTCGCGACTCCCTTACCTCGATCAGAAGAAGCAGCAACAGGTGCGGCAGGAACTGGAGCAGAAGAAGAAGTTCCTGGGGAAAAACACCACGACGGGTGTGAGAACTACGTCCCAAGTAGTTCTCAGTGGGTGCCGCCAACAAGCCCGACGGTCCGCCCACAAGTCTACTAGAGGCATAAAGTAACAATATAATACTGAAATGAAATGGCTGGAAAAGTAACTCTACCGCTACTATGCCTCTATCTAGATGCTCAATAAAAAGGAACATGTTACGAAATTTGAGTTGGCGTAGTTTCGTGAAAGGTTCAAGTCTTGAAGATTGAAGGTGAAGAAGGTTGGATCATTTAACTCAATCTCAAGAAAGAAGAATTCAAAAGGATCAGGTATGTTTAACTAAAGATTTTTGGTGATCCGAATACTTCTTGTAGTGTAGAAACACCTGGAAGAATTTTTAACTGCATAAAAATCAAAAACTGGTGTTCGGACATATTCAGGATCCGGATCAGAGCCAGCAGTCCGGATCCCGAAGGTTGTTGTTTCATACATTACTTCAATCCGGATCGCAGCATCTCACGATCCGGATCCCGAACGTTGAGTTTTCTGAATTGTATGAACGATCCGGATCAGGCATTCCGATCCGGATCCCGAACGATTGTTTTTTTGGAAACCGTCTTTCTTGCTACTGCAATCCGGATCGCCCAAATCCGATCCAGATCGCCGTCCGTAAAAATTCCAGAAATGTTAGGTTTTTGATTCTTATCTCCTTCCAAATGTTTCTAACCTATAAATAGACCCTATGACTCTTTTTCTAGGGTAAGCCGATAAAAGAAAAATAGCTGTCATATTCCAATATCCTTTTATACGACCCTAGATCCACATATAGAGAAGAAAGGAAATCATTAGATAATACTCTCTGTTTCTTCATCTATATTGATTAGTTTGATTCTAGGTTTTCATACTCACATCTTGAGTTGAATCAAACTAATGAATACTTAGATGGTATTTCCTATCTATCTTTGATCTAAGTATTCGGCGGATCATCACCACCCAAAAACAACGATTTACCCCAAAATCGGCGCGTGGATTCGCGTGTCCTTGTGGATTCAAGGTTCAACCGCTCTCGTGGATTCGGAGCGAGGCACGTTCGTGGATTCGAAGGGTGCTATTGGGTGAAGACCGTGGATTCGGTCGGACGTCGTGGATTCGACGTTGGACGCCGTGGATTCGGCGTTGGGCGCAGATCGTGGATTCGAGAAGCGTCGTGGAGCGAGCGGAGAAGATCCTCTAGGAGCGTATAGAAAAGGTTGAGTCGTAAGTGTGTACGGTAAATCACCTTGTACGTGTTTAATTCTAGTGGATTTCGCCGTGTTATCGGTCCCGTGGTTTTTTACTCCGGTGATGGAGTTTTCCACGTAAAAATCTTGCGTGTTATTTTTATTTCCGCATTGGGTTTTTTATCGCAACGATTTTTGAGTGTTTATACGTTTACACCTATTCACCCCCCTCTAGGTGTTTCTTCCCCTATTTAGATCTATATTACATATAACCCAACAAGTGGTATCAGAGCGGGAATAGGGTTGTAAACAATGGTTGAAGGTGGAAACATCAATCGACCCCCTTTCTTTGATGGAACAAATTATGCGTACTGGAAAGTATGGATGAAAGCCTTTTTAATTTCCATCGACGAAAGGGTGTGGCAATCAATTGAATTAGGTTGGTCTAATCCAACTAAAATTATCTCTGATGTTCGCACCTTAAAACCTAGGTCGAAATGGACCAAGGAAGAGTTAGATTCATCTTCTTACAATGGCAAGGGAATTAATGCTATTTTTAATGCCTTATCTCAAACTGAATTCTCTCGCGTCTCGGCATGTGAGACTGCGAAAGAAATTTGGGATGTTCTTCAGGTTACACATGAGGGAACTAACCTCGTGAAGATTCAGAAACTGCAAATACTTACGAGCAAGTTTGACTCTATCTTGATGGCAGAAAATGAATCTTTCACGGACTACTATACACGATTGTAAGACATCGTAAACTCATGTGCTAACCTGGGAGAGAAGATTCCAGAATTTAAGGTTGTAAGAAAGATCTTAAGAACTCTTCCTGAACGATTTCGCCCAAAGGTTACAGCCATTGAAACTATTAAACACCCGGACGAAATGCGTGTAGAAGAATTAGTTGGTTCATTACAAACATATGAAATGACATTTACTACTAACAATTCTTCTGGAAAAGCATCCTCTTCTAAGTCTTCAGGTTATGCGTTGAAAACAACTAAGGAAGAAGACGCGGATACATCCTCCTCAGACGATGACGAGAACCTTTCTATGGAGGAATTTGAGAAGCAGCTCGCTCTCTTGACAATGAAGTTTCGCCGCAACTTTCGAAGGGTTAATTCAAGTAAATCTCCATCCTTCGGAAAGTCGAACAAAGGCAAGGGTACTTCAAGTTACAAGTCAAGAAAGCAAGAGAACTTCTCAAAGGATAAGAAAAGTTCAGAGGGACAACTACAATGCTTCAAATGTCGAGGCTACGGCCACATTGCAACGGAGTGTCCCAACAAGTATCCGGCAAAGAAGAAGGCGATGCAAGTCGTCACTTGGGATGACAACTCAACGTCAAATGAGTCGTCTTCAAGTGATGAAGAAAAGAGCACCACGACATTCCACGCGTCCACATCTTCACCCTTCATGTGCTTTATGGCAAGTACGTCCGAGTCATTGTCCAACTCCACTGTTGAAAAGATTGCAACGGACAACGAATCGGATAATTCGGAAGGTGAAGATTTTGCTCTAGCCTACCACAGACCTTTACAGGATTCAAAGAAACCGGCTAAGCAAAACAAGGGGTTGAGAGGGAGATTGCAGGATCTCGAAGAAGAAGTAAAAAGGGTAACTTCTCTCTCGACCGATCTTGAAGTGGAAAGGGATAATCTGATAAAAGCAAATGTTTCCCTTCAAGAGTCCAATGAGCAACTCGAGAAGAATTATATAGATATGGTGAACAAAGCGAATTACTTCTTGAAGCTCTACGGCGAGGCCCGACGGGAAAAATTGGAAATGACAGAGACCATTTTCCAACTCAAGGATGACTTACAGCAATTTTCTTCTGGAAGGAGTAAGTTGGATAAACTTCTTGGTCTTGGTCAAACAAACAAGTTCGGCCTCGGATACAATCGAACTGAAGACAATTTTAGTTCGGTTGGGACAGTTTTCGTGCCCCAGTCGGTATCTCCTCCTCCGACACCGGAACTAACGACAAGCAATGACAACAAGCCTACTTCATCCTCCTCGGGATCGTCAAGTACTAAGGTATGTTTTCGTTGTAATTTTGCAGGGCACATTGAAAGAAATTGCAAGATTGGAGCTCAAGGATCAAATCAACCACATCTTGCAACTGCTACCAATAAGTTCACTCCCTGGAATTCAAAGAAGGATTTTTCAAAAGAAAAGAACATTGGTAGTACTTCAAACAAGACGATGACAAAAGAAAAATATCAATCATACAAGACGTCTTCATCAAGGAAAATTTCTCAACCATTGCCAACATACTCCAAAACTCAAAAGGTTTGGGTATGCAAAGGTGAAATCCTTCCTTGTCTTTAATCGTTCTACGATTAAATGTTGTGTAGTTTATGTAGACTATTTTCTTTCTTTTGGCCAACTCGTCAACCATCTTTGGGAGGTAAATGGTATATTTTCTTGATGATTGATGATTTCTCTCGATATTCTTGGGTAGCATTTTTAAAAGAGAAAGCTGATACTTTTGATTCTTTTCACGAGATTTGCCTTCGTATTATGATTGAAACGAATGAAAAGATCATTCGTGTTAGAAGTGATAGAGGTGGAGAATTCGTTAACTCTAAATTCATTGACTTTTGCACTTCAAACGGTATTAAGCATGAATTCTCTGCACCCTATACACCTCAACAGAATGGTGTTGTCGAGCGCAAAAACAGGGTTGTTCAAGAGATGGCACGTGTTATGCTTCACAGCCGGAATTTACCGCTACATTTTTGGGCTGAAGCTGTGAACACTGCAATCTATGTTATTAATCGAGTTTATTTGCACCCGGGAACGTTAAATACACCATATGAACTATGGTGCGGTAGAAAACCCAACATCAAATATTTTCGCATCTTCGGGAGTCGGTGTACATTTTACGTGACCGTGAAAATCTTGGAAAGTTTGACTCTCGAAGTGACGAAGGGATATTCTTGGGGTATTCTACAAATAGTAGAGCATATCGAGTATTTAACTTGGAATCTAAGACGATCGTAGAATCTATAAATGTTAAAGTAGATGAAGCTTTTCACTTTGAATCTGAAAATCTACCCTCGATATCTCTCTAGATGATGATTCACCTGCCATTGCATCTTCTCATAATAATACTTCCAATATTAATGATGCATCTAATGGTTCTTCAAGTTTATCTGATGTGCAGGAATCATCTCATATACCTCCGAGTACTCCGTTTCAACAAACGCTACGAATCTCCAAGGATCATCCGGAATCGAATATTATTGGAGATCCACAAGAAGGAGTTAGAACTCGGAGGCAGTTGGTTTGTGGATTCGCTTGCTACGTATCTTTAATCGAACCAAAGAACATAGATGAAGCTCTTCAGGATGACTACTGGATTAAAGCAATGCAGGAAGAGCTCCATCAATTTGAGCGAAACAAAGTCTGGGAATTAACGAAGCCTCCAAAGCAACATAATGTGATAGGTACCAAATGGATTTTCAAGAACAAGAAAAATGAGGATGGTACTATCATCAGGAACAAGGCACGATTAGTTGCTCAAGGCTACTCTCAAGTAGAAGGTATAGACTTTGATGAAACATTCAGCCCCTGTAGCTAGACTCGAGTCCATTCGTATACTATTTGCTATTGCTTGTCATTTTAAATCAAATTATTTCAAATGGACAGTTAAGAGCGCGTTTCTAAATGGGTTTTTAAATGAGGAAGTTTATGTGGCTCAACCGAAAGGTTTTGTAGATCATAAACAACCTAACCATGTTTTTCGTTTGAAAAAGGCTCTTTACGGTCTGAAACAAGCACCGCGAGCATGGTACGAAAGGCTGACAAAGCACCTTTTGGAGAAGGGCTATACTCGAGGGGGAGCTGACAGGACTCTCTTTGTGAAGCATTATCAAAGCAATTTCATTGTAGCACAAATCTATGTCGATGACATTGTATTTGGCGCAATAAGAGATAATGATGCTTCCGAAATTCGCGGAGACCATGGAAAGTGAATTTGAGATGTCCATGATGGGCGAATTGACTTATTTCCTTGGATTGCAAATTAAACAAAATGATGAAGGTATTCACTTGAGTCAATCCAAGTATGCAATGGAGTTGGTTCAAAAGTATGACTTAGAAAATTCAAAGGATTTTCCGACTCCAATGGGAACTAGCCACAAGGGACTTGGAAGTGAATCACAAAGTGAGAATGTAGACGAGAAACTGTATCGAAGTATGATCGGAAGTCTACTTTACCTCACGGCTAGTCGCCCGGATATATCCTTTAGTGTTGGGATTTGCGCGAGATATCAATCAGCACCAAAGGAGGTTCACCTGAAAGCGGTGAAAAGGATCATCCGGTACATCAAAGGATCAATTAATTTCGGAATTTGGTATCCTATGGGAACTAGTTTGGATATTGTTGGATACTCAGATGCCGATTGGGCAGGATCAGTGGATGATCGGAAAAACACGAGTGGTGCATGCTTCTATCTTGGTCATTGCCTTGTTGCATGGCACAGTAAAAAGCAGAATTGCATAGCACTCTCGACTGCCGAGGCGGAATACATTTCAGCGGGTAGTTGTTCAACCCAACTCATTTGGATGAAAAGTGTGTTGATCGACTTCCGGATTTCAGCATCTTCGGTAACGATTCTTTGTGACAACACAAGTGCAATTAACATTTCTAAAAACCCTGTGTTGCACTTTAGAACAAAACATATTGAACTTAGATATCATTTTCTTAGAGAGCTAGTTAAATCAAATACTCTTCAACTTTCATATATTTCAACTGAGGATCAATTAGCTGACTTTCTAACAAAACCTTTGGATCAAAAACGTTTTATTCACTTGCGAAAATCAATTGGAATGCTTTCCTTGAAACAAACTTCTTTTTGAAACCTTTGCTTAGGATAGGTTTGTTTTGTTTTGTTCATTATCTATGTTTGTACATAGGACATAATTGAGCATAGATCATAATTGACTTTAATTGCATCTTTTCGCACATTTAGAAATTTATTATGCTTTTGCCATCATAATATTTCACTGTTGCAATGATCATTTATGTTAATTAAATCATCTTCTGAGTGATCAAAGTCAATTTCTCTCTCAATGATCTCTTGGTATAGTCATTATCTTATTTGACTGTTTAGTCGAGTATGAAATCGAGATCAATTTTTGGTTGAATACTTTATATCTTAAATAATTGATAGCCAATTGAGGGGGAGTCAAAGAAATGTAAAATGCTCAAAAGATGTGGAAAGAGTTTACATCCCAATGAGGAGTGTGAAAACTACCACCACATGGAGGAAAGAGCTACCACCTCGGTCGTGCCGAGTATTGTGTGCAGCTACCCATGTATACCAAGCATGGTGTCCAATTTTGATTAAGTAAAATGCATGTTGAAATACTTGACTCCGTCAAATTTCAAGGTTGGTATAAGGTGGGTTTTTAAAGAAAGATGCTCAAAGAGCCACTCTCTTCAACAGATTGTCTAGATAAATTATCTACCATATTTGGGATTTCAAACATCTATTGATCTTTGTATTTCATTTTCTTTACTGAATTGATGATTTGATAAAGGCATTACTCATAAGATCAAGTTAGATGTAATTGAAGGTGTTCAACTTTAAGGGATTTAATTTTTGTAAATTCTGGTTTCATTTTTGGATATTATTGATAGATTTGGCATAATCTAATTCTTGTTGTATGAAACGATGATTTTTGTTTAAAGTTGATACACAATTGTGCTTACATACTTTTTCTGGATCTTATAAAATTTTTCTAAATTTTTCTGAAGAAAAAGTTGGAGCCGATCCGGATCGAGCAAGGTGATCCGGATCCCGAACGCAGGCTTCTTCCTGCGGCTGGCCGATCCGGATCGAAATCTTGATCCGATCCGGATCACGGCTAGGGTTTTAATAAGAACAAGAGGGTTTTGATTTCTTTTACATTAATCTTTTGTTCTCGAGTCTCTAGAGCCTCTCTCTCTAGAACTATTGCACCTTGGAGCTTTCCAAACTCAAGTTCTTCGAATACAAGTAAGTTTTATTGATCAAAATCTCGGTTTTTCACCGTTTTTCTTTTTCCTCCTCAAACGTGATGAATTTCTTGGATCGATTTCGTTTGTGGATGGTTTTTGATCAAATTTCTTTTGAAATAAGAACTCTGGGTAGATTAGTTTTGATTATATGCTAGGTATTCCCAAGTTAAACGGATTTTTGGTCTTCGATTTCAAAGAATTCGGTTTTAGGGCATATAATGGGGATTTTCGAAAATCATGCAATTGATCTATTTTTAAAATTCCTTTTGCAAAACTAATTTGATTCTTAGTCTCTCTAACATGATTATGATTGTTTGGGTACAATTTTTCAAATCTTTGAAAACTAACATTTTATCATGTGTTCTTGAGTTGGTCTTCACAGGATACATTTTTCACTAGCAATCAAGATGGTGATCACTTGGATTATTTTCCTACTTGCTGTCATGGTACATGTTAAGGATATTGCCAAGCCTAAGAAGGCTAAGAAAGCGAAGAAGACTAAGGATGATTCTGACACTGAATCAGAGACGGAGTCGATTGACTGGGATAACATCGAAATCGAGGGATCTGTTCCCATTATCTCCAAAGGGAAAGCCCCTGCTGAAACCTCAAAGGCTCCGGCCACTGCAGCTGAAAAAGGGAAAGCGCAAATGGAACCAAGTCCAATTGGAACAAAAAGAAAAACCGGTGCAAGAAAACGAGGCAGTGCCCAAGGAATCTCCATCGAGCAACCAGTTGCTAGACAACCTTCTCCACAAGACTTCATCAGCTCCGCTAGAATCAAGGATTTTGAGAAGAGGGAATGCATTGGCGAGAGACATGTCAATGTCAAACCAATGAAGGAACGATCTGCAGTCTTTGGGACTTTGTTTGACCAAGTTGGTCTTGCTCCAATTTGCAACTTCCCTGAGACTACTGGGTACTGTCCACACTCAGTTCGAATGTTTTATCAGAACGCTGCAAGTCTGATTGATCACGAGGATGGACGTCGAGAATTTCACACTTTGGTTAAAAATATCAAATCAAAGTCACACCCCAGCTGATTGGAGATGTGCTAGGTATGACAGCCAGAGCTGATGGACTCCATTACCTAAAAACTCAAAGCTTCAACGACAACTCCTGGAGAGTTGTAGTTAATGGAATATGTCTTCCAGATACTCGGTCGACCGGAAATTCTGTTTTCTCTAAAGAGCTTCGACCAGAGTATCGGTATATAAACTTCATTGTCTGCTACAACATTCTTCCCAACATGAATACGAAGGTTCTTCGATGGGACAGAATGTTATTCCTTTATCTTCTTGGAAACCCGGCCGCATTGATGGGAGCAAACTTGAATATTCCTTATCTCATTTGGTCAAGGATGGCGCGGTATGTGGAACACTCTCATCCCACAGAGAGACTACCCTACCCAATGATTATCATGCGCATCCTTAGAAAGTTTAAAGTCGATACAAGCGCGAGCTCATACATGTACAGTTTGGGCACCATTAATGAGACGACAATTGTGAAGTCTCTCTCGACGAAGACAGATGATCCCATAATACCTCTTCACCGCCAACGAGCACAACAACAACAAGCAACAACCTCTACACCAGCAGCACAACCAGCACCTCCATCAACGTCTGATGATGATGCGGCAGTTAGCTCAATCTTTAAGGAGCAACAGCGACTCTCAAACGAGCAAGAACGCATGGCTACTGATTTCGCTGAAATGAGAGAAGATATCAAAGAAGTTAAGAAGGAACAAGCTTCTATGAACAAACGGATCAAGAAAATGTTTCAGAAGCTTGGGTGTATCAGCTCCGACGACTCTGCATAAAATGTTTCTAATCTTTCTTTTGCAGGTTTTTACGTTTTTGTTATTATTCAGCTCTCACGTTTCTTTATTCTGATCTATTTAACTCTCCTTTAAATTTTTGGTAATTATGGCTTTATTTGTGACAAAAAGGGGGAGAGAGTTTAGAGAGAACTTGAACAATGATTGAACAATGATTGATGTGAATGTGTGAACATCAAGGTAAGTATCATTTCAACTTTGACTTTGGTGAAAGGTAAGTATCACAACTTTGGTTTTTATCTTGTGATTTGTTGCATGTTCCTACTAACTATTCGACTAACTATTTGGACATGTATTATTACTAACAAGTTGTTTGATTACTAACAAAGCAAAGTTATGACATTTGGAATTTTATTGCTTAGAAGATATGTCAATGTTTGATTGTGATCTTATTACATATCTGAATATCTCAATGTCATGGTGAGCATAAACTCTATCTCTGTTAGGTTTTGAATGCTAAATATTCTTGAGGTATCTAACGATCTCTTTTTGTCAAGAATGATTTCTTTGTGCAGAGAGTACAGATGTCTAAGTCTAGAGTCTGTTTTAGGAGTTTATCTCATGTTTTTAAATTTTTGGATCTCCATTGTAAATTTTTGTTGTATGGTGATAGCAACAAAAATATCTTTTTGAATTTTCTTTAGTGGATCTGTGTTTTGTCACGAAACCGCCAAAGGGGGAGATTGTTACGGAATTTGAGTTGGCGTAGTTTCGTGAAAGGTTCAAGTCTTGAAGATTGAAGGTGAAGAAAGTTGGATCATTTAATGTAATAACCGCGGCTTTATTTGTCTTTCTAGACCTTCTTTTAAATTCTTGCTAATCCGCTTTTCGACTAAGGGGTCCGGGGGTGAATTATCTTTTCTTTATCTCTGGGCAGACTGTCGGGGCTCGCGGGTATTTTTAGACAATAGAGCTCGCGAAGTGGAAAACGGGGGCGAAATCGGTTCTGGATTCTGACCCCGGAATCTCCCAGAATAAATTCCGGAAGTTGGCAGCAGTTCAGGCGACTTACACGTTCCTCGAGGTGGACCGGACCCAGGTTCGCACCCAAACTCTTTTCGCCGAGATTGAATTGCTTTTTGGGGCTTAGGGTTAAGTTCCCGTGTACGGGCGGTTTTTCTTTTAATTGGTTGGTATAGGTTCAGTTTTAGCCCCCCTACCGTTCCTCTCACCCCTGTTACATCGCGACGTGAAGAAGGAAGAAACCGCCCCTCCCTAACCCACCTCTTCCCATCCGATCGGCGCGAGGAACCGCGGCGGAACAATCGAGGAACGGGAAGAACACCGCACACCTCCGGAACCGGGCACGCAAGAACGGGATAATCCTCGTCTCTCCCTCCCTCTTCATCGGCGAGTCGGAGGCGCTTCGGTTCGGTGAGTTTCTATTCTTTTTAGCTAGGGTTTTCTTCCGGATCGTCGCACGGGAAGGGGGGGGGACGGTTTTCCCCCGGCCGGCCGCACCACCGCCGTCGCGAGGCGCCCTTGCGCGCAGGGCTAGGGCACCGGGTGTGCGGGTCTGGCACCCGCGCGGGCCTGGGCGCCGCGCGGGGTCGCCCGTGCGTGCGGGCTGGGCGCCCGCGCGGAGCCTGGGCGCCGCGCGGGGTCGCCCGTGCGTGCGGGTCTGGCACCCGCGCGGGCCTGGGCGCCGCGCGGGGTCGCCCGTGCGTGCGGGCTGGGCGCCCGCGCGGAGCCTGGGCGCCGCGCGGGGTCGCCCGTTGCGTGCGGGTCTGGCACCCGCGCGGGCCTGGGCGCCGCGCGGGGTCGCCCGTGCGTGCGGGCTGGGCGCCCGCGCGGAGCCTGGGCGCCGCGCGGGGTCGCCCCGTGCGTGCGGGTCTGGCACCCGCGCGGGCCTGGGCGCCGCGCGGGGTCGCCCGTGCGTGCGGGCTGGGCGCCCGCGCGGAGCCTGGGCGCCGCGCGGGGCCGCCCGTGCGTGCGGGCTGGGCGCCGCGCAGGGCAGCCCGTGCGTGCGGCCTGGGCGCCCGTGCTGGGACCTGGGCGCCGCCGCGGTCAGGGAGCCGTGCGGGCATCACACCGCACGGAGCCTGATACGCGTGCGGCCACCGCGGCAGCACGGTCGCCGCCGTCTCGGGTTCCGACTCGGCCGCCGCCTCGGGTTTCCGACTCGGCCGCCGCCTCGGGTTCCGACTCGGCCGCCGCCGCCGCCGTCGAACCCGAGAGCCCGTTCCACGACGGGACCCAAATATCTGTTTTTGTTCCTTGTTTTATGTTGGGTAGTCGCTGACTTCTTCCCGGTGGATCTTTTTGTAGTTTGGGGAGCGCACCGGGACACGGGGGGGTAGCGCATTGTTCATCGCTCGTAAAGGTGGGTTTTTACTCTTAAGTCTTAACATTTATTTCTATCATGGTGGACGGGGTCATCCATAAGTGTACTTGGGTTAAACCTGATAGGGAGGCATCATTTATTCGTTATGGCTTCACGGTACTCGTGATTAGACATACATATTGTTTCATGTCGCTCTCATGCACGTATAGGAGTATGCTGTGAATATATATATACTGTTTCATATAGTTCTCATGCACGGATATGTATATGTCATTTCATACGGTTCATACATTGATATATATATATATGGTTCACGGTTACTATGCTCGGCTGCAACACGCGCACCCGCGGTTTGGCCACCGCAAAGGGTGTGCTTTTCCGGAAAAGTGGTCCATGACCCGTGTATACCCACAGGACGGCGTGGGGCCTCTTTAGTTGTGGGGCATGTATGCGCCAAGGTGTGAGCGGTGCGACCCGTCGGTTTAGTTGTCCAACGTGGGAGCGGTGCGACCCATTCGGTTTAGTTGTCCGACTTGGGCGCGGTGCGATTCGTCGGTTTAGTTGTCCGACGGGATCGGGTATTGCAGGTTTACAGGTGTTTGATTCTACTTTTCCCTTGCGGGGGGAGGGGTGGTTGCTCCGGATAGACTACGGTTGGACGTTTTCTTTACCTGCATTGTTATTATCATTTTTTTTGTTTAGTCGCTGACTTCCCACTTTGCGACAGGGTCCTACAGGGGGGAGAGTTAGGCGACGGTGAGGCCACGGCTAGAGGTGTTGGGTCTCAGGAGACCGGAACAGTATTTTACTCTTTACTTTCGCATTCCATTTATTATTATTTGTAGACTGTGGATGGTTCTCGATACCCTCGTGGGGTCGGCGTGGATGTTGGTACGGAGACAATTGGATTGTCTATTCCTCTTTATATTTCTGTGGGCCGCTTTGGAAAATAAAATAGCAAACAAAGGAACGGATTGCGAAAACTATTATTTCAAAACCTGAGTGTCGTGTGGGCACTGTTTTCAAAACCCTGGGTTTATGTTACTTTTGCGAAAATGGATTTCAAAACCTAAGTGTCGTGTGGGCACTGTTTTCAAAACCCTGAGTTTATGTTGCTTTCAAAAACGGTTTTCAAAACATGGGTGCCGGGTGGGCGCCGTTTCAACAACCGTGGGTTTTATCCTTTCAAACTAATCGGCCGTGAGTAAATTCAGTATATTGTGAATGGTTGTATGAAGTGGATTGTTGTGATTGAATGTTTCCTCATTATTGAACATTGTACAAACCGCGACGCCGTGCATATACAGGGGAGACTCTGTCCGTTTGTAGAGTGATCCTGTATATGCGGCGGGTCTGGGCACGTGCCGGGGAAGAGGGGTTCCTTTTTTTTTTAAAACAAAAATTTTACACGTCAAATATTCAACTCTTATGATTCGTTTCCGCCAAAACAAAACCCCCGGGGCGTGACAGATTAAGATGGTATCAGAGACTTAGCTTTCAATCACAACAATTGGTGCCGACGTCCACAGGAATACCTCACTTAACTACAAAGGAATGGAATGGATAGATTATAGTAGAGTAGGACGCGAGTGATCGAGGGGGGGGGGAACGAGCTTGGGTCCTTTGCTCTCGATGGGGGGGGGGGGGGGGGGGGTTCGTTGCATGTTAGCAGAGTCTAGAGCTGACTGTTGTTTTTGTGTAGAGACATGGCCCGTACTAGATCATCGGCCGAGGATGCAGGGGCGGACGCGACAACGTCGGCGGCCGCAGAGAACCAGCGCCTGCAACAACAGCTGAGGGACATGGCGGGGCAGCTGGCGACTCTCACGGCTCACGTGCGTCAGTTGACGCAGCAACAACCGGCCGCGACGGTGACGGTCGCCGCCGCCCCTCCACAGGGGCTAGGCGCGCCGGCGACGGGGGCCAGCACGGGAGTGACCCCTACAGCGACTGCCGAAGCCGAGGTACCCCCACCCCAGACGACGATACCAGCGGCGGTAACCGCGACGGCAACTGCTGGACCGGCGCCGGGAAGCACCAACAGGGGTGCCTCGGGGGAGACCGTGATCGCCCCTTCCCCTCCTGTGGCTGCCGCCGCCGCGGGGGAGGGGTCAATCCCGCTGACTGAGCGGGACCGCGTGCGGGCCAACCTGGCCGACTTTAAGAAGTACGACCCACCCACGTTCGACGGGGAGACGACTGATCCTTGGGTCGTCGAGAAGTGGGTGGGATCAATGGAAAAGTTATTTGAGGACTTACTCATGGAGGACGACGAGCGGGTTCCCCTGGCAGTTCATTTCCTGGAGGGGAACGCCCGCTTATGGTGGAAGACGGTCCGCCCTGATCCCACAAAGGGCACCGCCGTGCTCCCGTCATGGACAGCGTTCAAACAGGAGCTGTTTGGAGCCTTTTTCACAAGCAGCGTTAAAAAGAAATTGGAGGATGACCTGAACCATATCCAGCAGGGGAGTAAAACAGTGATGGCCTATCAGCGCGAATTTGTACGACTGGCCAACTGCGTCCCTTTCGTGATAAGGGACGAGTCCCATAAGGCGCAGCTCTTCGTGGATGGATTACGGAGTGACATTTTCGAAGTGGTGCAAGCGGCCGACTTGCACACCTTCCAGAAGGTGGTCGACAGGGCCACGGTGGTAGAGCGTGGGTTCGCCGTTACCCGCGCCAGGAGAGGGGGCCCGGCGCACCATGAGGAAAAGAAGCGATCGCAACATTACTCCGGGGGAGGCTCTTCTGGTGGAAGCCGACCCCCCAAGCGGTGGAGGCCTCAGTCGGGATCTCGGAGCGCACCGGCAGGAGGGCCGAGGGCGGGAGACAGGCCTTGCGTTATTTGTGGGGGGGGACACCGAGCGGGAGATTGCCCCCAGAAGGGTGACCACTGTTTCCGATGCGGCAAATCGGGGCACTTCCGCCGCAACTGCCCCTTGGCCTGGGGATCTGCGTCCTCTGCAGCTTCTACGCCCACGCCACAAACGTCAGGACGGGGGAAAGCTCCAATGGGGTCGACTTCTAGACCCCCTGTACCACGACGAGAGGAGGATAGGCAACCACAACCTGGCGGGCGGGTTTTCTCGATGACCCGCCAAGAGACGGATCCGCCGGAGGGCGCCCTCGCAGGTATTACTTCTGTTTCAAGTACCCGCGCTAGAACTCTTTTTGATACCGGAGCAACACACTCTTTCATTTCTAGTGATTTCGTTTTTGTGCATGGTCTTGGGGTGGTGCCCCTCCAAAATCGTTTGACGGTCCAAACGGCGGGGGGGGTGTTGGAGGCGGTCAGCTACGTGGCCGCCTGCCCGATCAATCTAGGGCGACTGGCTTGTCCAGGGGATTTGGTGGTAATCCCCCTGAAGGAGTATGACGTAGTGCTGGGCATGGATTGGCTCTCATTGTACCAAGTGCTCATCGATTGTGAGAAGCGGATGGTACAATTGCAAGAGCCGAGCTTTCCTGAGAATATGTACCTGGCGTGTAAGAGCATTTCCTTCCCAGCAATCATCTCATCGGCGAGGGCTAGAAGATTGGTGGAAGGCGGGTGCGTGGCCTACCTGGCCTCGGTGGACCTGGTGACACGACCCGCGGCGACACCTTCAGACATTGCGGTGGTGAGGGACTTCCCCGATGTCTTCCCGACGGAACTGCCCGGGGTACCCCCTGAACGAGAGGTGGTTTTTCCTATCGAACTCGTACCGGGTACCCAACCAATCACAAAGGCGCCCTACCGAATGGCCTTCGCAGAGTTAAAGGAGCTTAAGGCGCAACTGGAGGACCTCTTGGACAAAGGATTTATCAGACCGAGTGTGTCACCCTGGGGGGCACCAGTGCTCTTTGTACGGAAGAAAGACGGAAGCCTGCGCCTCTGCATCGACTACAGGGGGATAAACAAGGTTACTGTGAAGAATAAGTACCCCCTGCCCAGAATTGACGACCTCTTCGACCAGCTGCGAGGAGCCAACGGTGTTCTCAAAGATCGACCTGCAATCGGGCTACCACCAGCTCCGGGTTCGGAACGAAAGATATCCCAAAGACCGCCTTCCGGACCCGGTACGGCCACTACGAGTTCACGGTTATGCCGTTCGGACTTACGAACGCCCCCGCCGTCTTCATGGACATGATGAACCGGATCTTCAGACCTTTCTTGGACCGGTTCGTAGTGGTCTTCATCGACGACATCCTGGTCTATTCATCTACCGACGAGGAGCACGAGGACCACTTACGAACGATTCTCCAAACCCTCAGGGAACAGAGGCTGTTCGCGAAGCTCAAGAAGTGTGAATTCTGGCTACGAGAGGTGGGTTTCCTAGGGCACGTGATCTCGGCAGAGGGGATCGCTGTGGACCCGAAGAAGGTGGAATCGGTAATCGACTGGCAACCACCGACGACAGTGACGGAGATCCGCAGCTTCTTGGGACTGGCGGGATATTATAGACGCTTCGTCGAGGGTTTCTCGAAGATTGCGGCCCCTTTAAACCGGTTGACCAAGAAAGGGGAAAAGTTTCTATGGACGGCTAAGTGCCAAGAGAGCTTCGAAGAACTTAAAAGGAGGCTAACCAGGGCGCCTATTCTTGTACTACCCACGCCCGGAGAGGATTATGAAGTGTACTGCGACGCATCGAGAATCGGACTTGGGGGTGTTTTGATGCAACAGGGGAAAGTGATAGCCTATGCATCCAGGCAGCTGAAGGATTACGAAAAGAACTACCCGATTCATGATTTGGAACTGGCTGCAGTGGTCTTCGTTCTAAAGTTATGGAGACACTACCTCTTTGGTGTCCACTGTAACGTCTTTTCAGACCACCAAAGTCTCAAGTATCTGTTCACCCAAAAGGAGCTAAATTTGCGGCAGAGGCGGTGGCTTGAATTGTTGAAGGATTACGATCTAACAATCCAATACCACCCCGGGAAGGCAAACGTGGTGGCGGACGCTTTAAGCAGGAAGGGGCAACTGGAGGAGACGCCGGCACGCGCGATAACTGAGCAGAGCACCCTGATCGCGGAATTCTCGCGACTGAGGTTGGAGGTGGTATCGGCGGGCACTGTTGCTCGACTGACGGCGTTGGTGGTCAAGCCGACGCTTTTTGAGAAAATCCGAGAAGGACAACTGACGGACCCGCACTTACAGCTCGTGCGAGACAAGATCCACCCAAACCAGGAGAACGACTTTGCAGTGGGAAGTGACGGTGTCTTGCGGTTCCGTGGGCGTTTCTGTGTACCGGATTCGCCGGAATTGAAGGAGGAGATTCTGACAGAGGCACACCGCGCCCCTTATGCGGCGCATCCGGGGGGCACGAAGATGTACAGGGACCTCAAGCAGACCTTCTGGTGGCCCAAGTTGAAAGGGGATGTGACACGACACGTAGCTCACTGCCTGGTATGCCAGCAGATAAAAGCAGAGCATCAGCGGCCTGCAGGAAAATTACAGCCCTTACCGGTGCCGATGTGGAAGTGGGATCAGATCACTATGGACTTCGTCACCGGGTTCCCATGTTCACAGCAGGGGCACGACTCGATCTGGGTCATTGTGGACCGGCTAACCAAGGCAGCTCATTTCCTACCCATCCACACAACCTGGACCAGAGAGCAGTTGGCTCAAGTCTACCTCAGCGAGATCGTGAGACTGCACGGAGTGCCGGCATCGATCACCTCGGATAGAGACACCCGCTTCGTCTCGAAGTTTTGGCAAAGTCTACAGCAAGCCCCTGGGGACCAAGCTACACTTCAGCACAGCTTTCCACCCTCAGACGGACGGACAGTCGGAGCGAGTGATTCAGACCCTCGAGGACCTGCTGCGCGCCTGTGTACTTGACTGGGGAGTCGGTTGGGCGCGCTACCTACCCCTCGTGGAATTCGCCTACAACAATAGCTACCAGGCTAGCATCCAGATGGCACCCTACGAAGCTTTGTATGGGAGACGCTGCCGATCCCCGATCTGTTGGGACGACTTAGGGGAACGGAAATTCCTGGGACCCGACTTGGTGGAAGAGACTGAGGAGAAGGTGCGCCTCATCAGGCGGCGTTTACTGACCGCCCAAAGCCGACAGAAGAGCTACGCAGACCGACGGCGCCCGCGATTTGGAATTTCAAGTGGGGGAACACGTGTTCTTACGGGTCTCGCCATCCAGAGGGATCAAGCGTTTCGGGCTGAAGGGCAAGTTGAGCCCACGGTTTGTGGGGCCCTTTTGAGATCTTGGAGCGCATAGGCCCAGTGGCGTACCGCCTTGCCCTACCCCCTAATCTCGACCGGGTCCACAACGTCTTCCACGTGTCCATGCTCCGGAAATACCTATCGACCCGTCACACGTGTTGGACGTCTCCACATTCGAGCTCAAGGAGGATCTAAGCTTCGAGGAAACCCCGTGCGTATCCTAGCAAGAGAAAACAAAGCACTGCGGAACCGAGTCATCCCCTACGTGAAGGTGCTCTGGAGCAACCAGGAAGAACGAGAACAGCAACATGGGAGCTGGAATCTAAGATGAGGGAGTGCTACCCCGACCTCTGCACCACCACCGGGTTTGAGTTTTCGAGACGAAACTCGTTTTTAGAGGTGAGTGGTGTAATAACCGCGGCTTTATTTGTCTTTCTAGACCTTCTTTTAAATTCTTGCTAATCCGCTTTTCGACTAAGGGGTCCGAGGTGGAATATCTTTTCTTTATCTCTGGGCAGACTGTCGGGGCTCGCGGGTATTTTTAGACAATAGAGGCTCGCGAAGTGGAAAACGGGGGCGAAATCGGTTCTGGATTCTGACCCCGGAATCTCCCAGAATAAATTCCGGAAGTTGGCAGCAGTTCAGGCGACTTACACGTTCTTCGAGGCGGACCGGACCCAGGTTCGCCACCCAAACTCTTTCGCCGAGATTGAATTGCTTTTGGGGCTTAGGGTTAAGTTCCCGTGTACGGGCGGTTTTCTTTTAATTGGTTGGTATAGGTTCAGTTTTAGCCCCCCTACCGTTCCTCTCACCCCTGTACATCGCGACGTGAAGAAGGAAGAACCGCCCCCTCCTAACCCACCTCTTCCCATCCGATCGGCGCGAGGAACCGCGGCGGAACAATCGAGGAACGGGTAAGAACACCGCACACCTCCGGACCGGGCATGCAAGACGGGATAATCCCGTCTCTCCCTCCCTCTTCATCGGCGAGTCGGAGGCGCTTCGGTTCGGTGAGTTCTATTCTTTTAGCTAGGGTTTTTCTTCCGGATCGTCGCACGGGAAGGGGGGGGGACGGTTTTTCCCCCGGCCGGCCGCACCACCGCGTCGCGAGGCGCCCCTTGCGCGCAGGGCTAGGGCACCGGTGTGGCGGGTCTGGCACCCGCGCGGGCCTGGGCGCCGCGCGGGGTCGCCCGTGCGTGCGGGCTGGGCGCCCGCGCGGAGCCTGGGCGCCGCGCGGGGTCGCCCGTGCGTGCGGGGTCTGGACCCGCGCGGGCTGGGCGCCGCGCGGGGTCGCCCGTGCGTGCGGGCTGGGCGCCCGCGCGGAGCCTGGGCGCGCGCGGGGTCGCCGTGCGGGGTCTGGCACCCGCGCGGGCCTGGCGCCGCGGGGTCGCCCGTGCGTGCGGGCTGGGCGCCCGCGCGGAGCTGGGGCGCCGCGCGGGGCGCCGTGCCGGTGGGTGGGCTGGCCCGCGCGGGCTGGGCCGCGCGCGGGGTCGCCGTGCGTGCGGGCTGGGCGCCCGCGCGGAGCCTGGGCGCCGCGCGGGGCCGCCCGTGCTGCGGGTGGGCGCCGCCGCGTTCAGTGGAGCCGCGGGCATCACACCGCACGGAGCTGATACGCGTGTGGCGGCCACCGCGGGCAGCCGGTCGCCGCCGTCCGGTTCCGCTCGGCCGCGCCTCGGTTCGACTCGGCCGCCGCCTCGGGTTCCGACTCGGCCGCCGCCGCCGCCGTCGAACACGAGAGCCCGTTCCACGACGGGACCCGAATATCTGTTCTTGTTCCTTGTTTTATGTTGGGTAGTCGCTGACTTCTTCCCGGTGGATCTTTTTGTAGTTTGGGGAGCGCACCGGGACACGGGGGGGGGTCGCATTGTTCATCGCTCGTAAAGGTGGGTTTTACTCAGTCTTAACATTATTCTATCATGGTGGACGGGGTCATCCATAAGTGTACTTGGGTTAAACCTGGTAGGGAGGCATCATTTATTCGTTATGGCTTTACGGTACTCGTGATTAGACATACATATTGTTTCATGTCGCTCTCATGCAGTATAGGAGTATGCTGTGAATATATATATACTGTTTCATATAGTTCTCATGCACGGATTGTATTGTATTTCATACGGTTCATACATTGATATATATATATGGTTCACGGTTACTATGCTCGGCTGCAACACGCGCACCCGCGGTTTGGCCACCGCAAAGGGTGTGCTTTTCCGGAAAAAGTGGTCATGACCGTGTATACCCAGGACGGCGTGGGGCTCTTTAGTTGTGGGGCATGTATGCGCCAAGGTGTGAGCGGTGCGACCCGTCGGTTTAGTTGTCCGACGTGGGAGCGGTGCGACCCATTCGGTTTAGTTGTCCGACTTGGGCGCGGTGCGATTCGTCGGTTTAGTTGTCCGACGGGATCGGGTATTGCAGGTTTACAGGTGTTTGATTCTACTTTTCCTTGCGGGGGAGGGGGTGGTGCTCCGGATAGACTACGGTTGGACGTTTCTTACCTGCATTTTATTATCATTTTTTTTGTTAGTCGCTGACTTCCCACTTTGCGACAGGGTCCTACAGGGGGGAGAGTTAGGCGACGGTGAGGCCACGGCTAGAGGTGTTGGGTCTCAGGAGACCGGAACAGTATTTTACTCTTACTTTCGCATTCCATTTATTATTTGTAGACTGTGGATGGTTCTCGATACCCTCGTGGGGTCGGTGTGGATGTTGGTACGGTGACAATTGGATTGTTCTATTCCTCTTTATATTTCTGTGGGCCGCTTTGGAAAATAAAATAGCAAACAAAGGAACGGATTGCGAAAACTATTATTCAAAACCTAAGTGTCGTGTGGGCACTGTTTCAAAAACCTGGGTTTATGTTACTTTTGCGAAAATGGATTTCAAAACCTAAGTGTCGTGTGGGCACTGTTTTCAAAACCCTGAGTTTATGTTGCTTTCAAAACGGTTTTCAAAAACATGGGTGCCGGGTGGGCGCCGTTTCAACAACCGTGGGTTTTATCCTTTCAAACTAATCGGCCGTGAGTAAATTCAGTTATTGTGAATGGTTGTATGAAGGGATTGTTGTGATTGAATGTTTCCTCATTATTGAACATTGTACAAACCGCGAACGCCGTGCTATACAGGGGAGACTCTGTCCGTTTGTAGAGTGACCTGTATATGCGGCGGGTCTGGGCACGTGCGGGGGAAG